>LN483480.1:348714-449922 GCA_900002565.1 Culicoides sonorensis | reverse complement strand
CAATAGTAGACCACCATCTCGTCCACATTCACGTAGCAGAAGTGCAATGAAGGTGCTTGTGGATAGTATTCGAAGTGAAACACCGCGACCTAAAAGTCCTGGTATGAACAACGAAGAACCAATTGAGATGTCACATTATCCGGCTGCCAAGAAACCACAACCAGGTGACAAGCCAAAAATTGAACGAGATGATTTCCCAGCTCCACCATATCCGTATACAGATCCAGAGAGAAGACGAAGATATTCGGACTCATATAAAGGTGTGCCCGGGTCTGATGAGGAAGATGAAACTGATAAGGCTCCAAAGGATGAAATTGATGAGTGAGTTTTAATCCAAAATATATTTAAAATTAAAATAATACAATTTTTTCTTTTATTTTCAATAGAAAATTGAATAAGGAACAAGAAGAACTACAAAAAATTAATAGTGGAATGGGAGCTGTTATATTAAAAGATTTGAAAGAACATGCAAAATATCGTCGTTGGAAGCAAAGTCATTTAGATCCAAGGAATTCATCAAGGACCCCATCAGCTGCAAAAGAACCCATGTACCGATTAAGGTACGTTCCTTAACAAACAATGTAATAAAAAGCTAAAATACGTTCTTTTATAGATACGAATCCCCAATAGGAGCATCCCCCTCCCGTAATTTAGACCATCAAAAGCCTTTTTACGAAGATGAATTTGATCGATCAACCAGTTACCGTGGTTCAGTTGGACGTGCAATTGGTTCGGCGCCGAGTTACAATGGTATGTCATGTTATTTTTCTTCATTTTATTTTATTTTTCTTTAAATTTAAATTTTATTTTTTATAATTTTCCATTTTAAATTTTCAAATATGATTTTCTTCAGTTATTCATTCATATCGATCACCACCTAAACCTGGATATGGCTTCAAACAGCCAAACACATTACCAGCATCATATCGCAGTGGATATGCTAGTGGTTATAGCTCCGTAAGTGTAATAATAATTTACATTAAAAAAAAATGCATCATTTCATGGCATATGAAATATCGTTACAATGGTGGTGATTGAATTTTATTTTATATTTATTTTTGTTTTATTACCTAATTTCTGTATTTTACTTAAAATATTAACTTATCATAAAATTTTTTGAATGCTCACATTTCATGGATATAAAAATTAAATTATTGATCAAATTAACAATAAAAATGTGATTTGAAATTTCAACAGTGGTGAGTTCTTTAAGACAAGTCCCGAAACCAGGTTACGGTTTAGCACCTCGATCTCAAACATTTACTACAAGTGGTTCAACACATGGACCTGTAAGCTTTTTATGCATCAGTGTAGCTTTAAAAAAATATTTTTTTTTTTTAAATTTTATTAGACTAGAATTGTAGTTAGTTTGTTATGATTTTAGCAAAAAAAAATTTAGGCAATTCAAATGAGAAGGAGTGAGAATGAAAAATTATGTTGCATGGAATTTCAGTAGAATGTTTGAAATCTGTCTCTTTCTCTCTCTCTCTTGAAATTTAAAACCAAGTTCTCTGAAGTTTAAAGGAAATTCAAATACGATAGCATGAAAATGAAAGCATGGCGTGTAATTTAACATTTTTTTTTATAATTATAATAATTTGACGATGTTTGCAATTTTGATTTAACCTTTTGAATTTTTCTTTCTCAAGCAATGTCTATAATTAATCAAATATCTTAATTGTCTTTGTGCGGTGAGGTGCCATGAAGTGAACCAATTTTTTAAGATTATTTTTTTCTTCTGACATTTCAATTTTAAATTACCAATGTAAAAAGTTAAATTATTTCCATTTGACATTCAGGACTTTTCTTATGGAGGATTAGGAGATAAAACACACAGCACTGAATTCAGTTGTGGAAAATCAGATGGTAAATGTTAAATGAAATTTCTTTAAAAACAGTTTTTTATTTAAATAATTGAATTTTTTTTCCGTTACAGTTTCCGTTGACTCGATCACTGAGGGTGATCGTAGAGCATTGGGTGCAGATATTCCTGCCAGTAGCACATATTCCGGCGCACTTTCGTTCCATTATCCACAACAAGGTGTGAATATTCGTCGTAGTTTACCAAATATGGCACATAGTATGCTTGTACATGAACCAGCCAAAATTTATCCATACCATTTACTACTAATCACAAATTATCGTTTGCCAGCTGATGTTGATCGGTGTAATTTGGAAGTGAGTTAAATGATTGTTTTCTTAATGAAATTTAATTAAAAATGAAATTTCCAATTATTTTAACAGCGTCATCTGTCAGATACAGAATTCGAAGCCATTTTCCAATGTACACGATCAGAATTTTATAGATATCCACAATGGAGACGTAATGAAATGAAACGACGAGCACGATTATTCTAAATGTGCTAAAAAAAATTTATGAAAGAAAATAATCATCATTATTTTAATTTTAAACAATTTTAACCCATTCGTATTGATTTTAAGGAGTAGAAATCAAATTTATGTAATAGAACAACAAAGGAGGGTGAAAAAAACAATTTTAATTTTAATACTAAGAAAAATAGTAGATCATACACAAAAATCCATATTTACTTTATAATCAAATAACATTTGCCTTGTTCAATGATTTTTTTTAATGATTTTAAATAATATAAATGAATATTAAGTTATTATTTTTTTTTAACCTTATAATATGCAGCTAAACACAAAAAGTAGACAGCTTTTAATTTAAACTATTAATTTAGAAACCTTTTACAAGAATTTACTTTAGTGATTTTTGTATAAGAAAAAAAATTTAATGTTCCTTGTTTTTTTTTAAATTCAATTTGACCTTTTTTTATCATAAAGAAAAAAAAATTATTTATATAAAGTATAATTTTAAGCGAAATTTTAAAGAAATTTTTTATTTTATCATTTTCGAATGCTTGAAAATTCATGAGTTTTTTTATTTAAAAGAAAATAATGAAACATGAAGACTGCTCTTTTTTTGCTGTGAGCTCTTCGAATTTGATTCAGTTTCAAAAAAATTTCCGTATATAATTTTTCTGAAATTAAAAATTAAAACGCTTTTTAAAGATTGGTGCAGCTTAAAATTGAATCGGTGAATAGTATTAAAACAAAAATTAAGACGAAAATTTAACAATATTTGATAAGAATACAGGAAACGGTAAAAAAAGATAAATTGACATGAAATGAAATGAAAAGATAAATTAAATTAAAACTAATATATTTTTGGATAAAATGAAATGTAATTTAAAATAAAATAATTGATAAGTGCATGAGAAAATTCTATTTTTGAGTCAGAATTAAAAATTAATAATAAAAAAATTTCAGAACAAATTAAAATATGAAAGAAAAAATTAACAAAACTCCAGCACATTAACACAGTGACTACCAACCAAAGGTTTGCTATTTTATTCAACATAATCAAATGGCAATAACAAAAAAAAATAATAATTTCAAGCGAAAATAATAATAATTAAATATAAAATTATAATCTAAATACTATTTATTCAAATTTGGATTAGGATAAGCAAAAAAAAATATTAAAAATTAAAATAATGCTAGAAACTGGTAAAAAATTATGCAAAAAATATGCTACGAGCCTTAATTATTAAGATTTAGTCGTCTCATAATATTTTCATATAACAAATTAAATGATAATTTTACCGAAATCTTTCATTTCAGTACGAAATTCAGATTTTTATTAGTTTAATAGTAATCTGAATTTAAATTATATTTATTGCATTTAAATTTCCCCCTTGTAAGCCAAAAATAAAGAAAAATTAAAATGATCACAATATTTTACATCACAATCATAATTAAATTTGTTTTTTGTGATTTTTTTGAACTTAAATTTTTACTTTTAAAATGGTAGAAAAACTTTAAAAAATCTTACAAAAAATAAATATTTTAATAAAATAATAACTTTCAGGTTAAAGTACAACTCATTCAAGCTTTCATCGTAAAATAATCGTAAAATAGAAAAAAATGTTAAATTAAAACAAAAAAAAATAACTTATGTAATTAGTTGATGAAAAATGAGACAAACTATAAAATTAAATTAAGCATAATCTTATTAAAATGAAAAAAAAATATTGATTTATAAATGAAAGAAGAAAATGGAAATAAAATAAAATCTTTAAACATTTTTTTTGCTTTTCAGCACTATAAAAATTTGTGTTTCATTTACGACTGATTTCAATTCAGTGAAATTTGAAGTCTGCATTAAAATTATCCTTGTCAGCAATCACTTAATGCTCCGTGATTGTTAATCGAATATTTCGTTGTTAACGAGAGATCTTATGATGATTAACTTTAACAAATTGATTTTGAAATCATCAGGGTGTCTCTAGTGCGGACTTGTACAAAAAACACAAGATACTGAAAATGAATGATATAATCGACTATGAGTACAAGTTAACGATCTTCAAAATAAGAAACGACATGCTAAGAGTCTTGTTTGAGTTACCCATGGTCGGTTAACTCAATCAATACTCAACACGACGAAGGTCACACATACAGCTACCAAATTCAAGAACAAACTGCATGAGAGTCAGCATTTTCTATGAAGGTATAAGGAAAAACAACACCCTTCCATCACATTTAAGGAGCAATTCAAACGTCTGCAACTTCAAAAAATGCGTGAAAAACATGCTCTGTTTAAAATATTAAGTAAGGAAATAAATTAATCGGGAAATATTGCATCTTTTTAGAGTCATGTTCAATATTCACTAGTAGTTTTATGTAAATAAATATTAATTATCTAAATGTAAATGTTATTTTCCACGATACCAGCATTAAGCTGAAGTGTGGAAATAAACTTATTGAAATAAAATAAGTATAAGAATTGACTTTCAGAGTCCATTAATCGTATAAAACCGTTACATTTCCAAAATCTTCTTTAAAATTTTCTATTATTCTGCGATTTTCAATTCAGTTCATTGAAATTCACTTTTCTAAATCGTTTAATGTTAAAAATTTCTTATTTTAAGTTATAAGAATTGTCTCTGTTACGATGATTTCATTGTAATCTGATCACAAACCCAATGAAATGTCTCAAAATCGTTTTTCTTAATTACTTCCAACCAAGTTCCAGACAGCACAGCTTAAAATTGAAATCTTTAATTGAATTATTTTCAAAAATTTGTATTGTAACTCAGTTTTGGTAGACTATAATTTATGATTACCTTATCTTTTGACCAAAAATTCCATAGATTTTATTGGTGGCTTTCATTGTTTTAGCTTTAACGGTGCTTGTTATGACTTTGAAGTGAGTTTTCATCTTATGAAAGTGTTAATTTTCTATTTTCTTTTTTTTTGAAAATATTTTTTAACTTTTTGCCATGCCTTTTAGTTTCAATAATTCAAATTTTAATTAACTGAGAACATTTCAGACGAATCAGAAAAAAAAAGTATGTAAAAGAGCTGAAAAGTGCAAAGAAGAGCAATGAAGAGCAAAAAAGGGTAACAAAAAGTGCAAGAAAGATCAATCAGGCGTCAAAAAGAGCATAAAAGTGTAAAAAAAGCAAAAAAGAGCAGGCAAGCGCGATTTACGGGTGCAATAAAATGTAATAAAGTGCAATAAAGATCACCAGAAAGAATAAAAATCCCCTGTATTTTGAAAAGCTAATAAAAATTTTTATCACCTCAACTTCAAAGGTCCAAACCTGGAAGTCACAAAATTATCATAAAATTCACAGAATATGATTCATCGACAAAATGATTGATATAATGATAAAGCAAAAATAAAATATGCGTTATCAATTAATCTTGCTAAAATTTATCATAAAATTCACGTGATGTACCTTAATCATTTCCTTGAAATTAAATCAATTTTTTTCAGAATTTCAATTTTCTTCAATGTCTTAAAACAGATTACAGTTTTAAGCGACTGGTAAAAGTAACAAACTATTTGGGTATGGCCCAGAAATCGAAGCTTGTATTTTCAAATTTTTTCCAACAGGATTTTGAAACTTTTCAGATTACAGTCAAGTCTCCATATAGTGAAAAATAAGCTGTACGTAATGATTCTATATAATGACATGTCAGTTTGAGATCATCGTCAAAGCAAACGTTTGACATTCATTGGAAAGCGAAATTTTACTCAAAAATCCAGGAGGGTCCTGCTCAAAACGTTCTAATGGTATGTTTCCGTTAACTTACTTTAAAAAAAAATGCAAAAATAGCTTTCAGCACAAAAACAAACGTCAATAAAAATTGAATTCCAATTTTGATAAGATTTATTACCATACATTTTTATGTTTTATCAGAATAGTTCAAAATTTAAAAGAAATTCCCAAGTTTAATTTCATAATTTCTAACATAAATAATTCAATTTTCACACATGACATAGAGGGAAATTTGATCAACTTCTTCAAAATACTTTTCCGGTTAAGTTCAATTTCAATAAAAACCATTTATTTGATTGATTAAACTCTCAAAGGTGCTTTATCTGGTTTTTGACAATGATTAGCTCAAAGTTATTGCCATTGATAACATTTTATCATAATCATCAATGTCTGAATTTTAATTACGTGAATACCAAAAAAAAAAAAATGTTAATATAAATTGATAAGAGTTTGATAAGATACTGTGAACAATTAATGCTGAAAAGCCATAAAAAGAGGATTTAGCTTAATAAACGTTATTAGTTTTAATTTTGTCGTGATCGGAGCCATAACTCGAAAAATGGCTAAATTATTAAGTATTTTAATTTTGTGCATTTTCAGTACATTTGTGAGTGCAAATCCAACATTTAGATTTGGACAACCCGTCAGCTCATTTATAAGAGCCGAAGGAACAACATATCGATTGGATAACAATACAGAACCAGTAAATTATCAAGTGCATTTGAAAACACGTGTCGATCAGGCAAAATTTGATTTTCAAGGCGAAGTTAAAATTACATTGAAATTTAAAGTACAATCAGATTATGTCCAAATTCATAAGAGACAAATAACAATAACGAATGCAACAATAAAATGTGGATCAGATGCAGAAGAACTTCTGCTAGAGAAAATGACTTTCAATGAAGTCACTGAACATTTGAGATTTAATTTGACCAAAGCACAGCCAGTGAATACGCAATGTCTTCTATGGATTGAATACAATGGAGAATTGAGAGAAGATAACGAAGGATTTTATAGATCTTCTTATGTAAATCCCCAAGGACAAACAAGGTAAGTGACATAATTTAACGAAATTCAATCGTTGTCAAAATTCATATTAAAAAAAAAAATAAAATAAAATCAGATGGTTGGCCACCACACAATTTGAATCAACTGACGCTCGTCATGCGTTCCCATGTTACGATGAACCTGGAATGAGAGCAACGTTTGACATTAAGATTACTTTTGGCGGTGAAAATTATCATGCAATTTCAAATGCTGAAATTGATTCTACTGTAAATAATCCAGAGTAAGGAATAATTTAATTGTAAAAAAAATGAAGATGATTAATTTTTTTATTTTTAATTAGTGGAACACGAACAACGACATTCAAACAAACACCTTTAGTGCAACCATATTTAATTGCATTTGTTGTATCTGATTTTAAATTTGTCGAAAGAAATTTAGCTGGTGTCAGAGTACCACAGAAATTATTTGCACGTCCAGCTGCCATTGATGCCGGAGAAGGAGAATATGGAGTTGAAACTGGTGTTGAAATTTTAACAGACCAAGCTAATTACTTTGGTGTTCCATATGGACTTCCAAAAATGGACCAAATTTCAATTCCTGACTTTAGTGCTGGGTAAGTTGAATTTAAACAAAAAATAAATGAAATTTATTGAAAAACTAAATAAAATTTTAGTGCAATGGAAAATTGGGGTCTTGTCACATACCGTGAAGAACTTCTTTTGTATAACGAGGATCGTGCATTAAGTCAAAAGAAACGAATCGCTGAAATTATTGCTCATGAATTCGCCCATCAATGGTTTGGCGACTGGGTTGCACCAGAATGGTGGAGCTATTTGTGGTTAAATGAAGGATTTGCAAATATGTATGAATATTATACAATTTCACGACTTTACAAGGACTGGGATATCATGGGTTTCTTCATCTTTGAAAATCACCAATCGGCTATGAGAGCTGATGCCTTGGAAACAACACGTCCCATGACACATTACGTTGAAAGTCCTGCTGCTATAAGTAACTTATTTGATAGCATTGCTTACGATAAATGTAAGTTAAAATCTTTAAAATTGGATATTTTGAGTACTTTTTGAGTTAAATTCCTTGATTAATATCAATACTTATCATTTCAATGATTTTTGAACAATTACTTAATCTAACATGACAAGGCACTTGATAAAAAATTATTAATTTATTTAAGCCATATCAAATGAAATCAGTCTGAAATTTTTTTATCAAAGTATTATCTTGAGAATTAATCATTTTTATTGATTTATTTTTTATTATTAAAATTTTTTAGCTGGCAGTGTTTTGCGTATGATTCAACACTCTTTGACCGATGACTTGTTCAAAAAAGGATTGAATTATTATTTGACTGAAAGGTAAGTTTTTCATTTATAAATTCCTGATAATTAAAAAATAATAATTTAAATGATAATTTAGAGGATTGAAAGCTGCCAATTCGGATCATTTAGCTGCAGGTTTGCAAAAAGCCGTTGATGAAGCAAAACCAGCTCAAATTCCAACTGAAATCACAATGAAACGGTTAATCGATTCATGGTCATTGAAAGCTGGATATCCCCTTGTTACAGTTACACGTGGCGATGATAACAAACTTACCTTTACACAAACCAAATTTTCATATAAAGTCAATACAACTGTCGATGGTGATTGGCTTATTCCCATTAATTATGCAACAGCTTCAAAACCGTGGTTTAATGATACAAAACCAGTTGCATGGATGACTGGCAAAACAATGTCGCACACAATTCAAGGATCAACAACTGATGACTGGATTGTTGTCAATTTACAAGAAACTGGCTTTTATCGTGTTGATTACGATGAGAAATTATGGCAGTTGATTATCAACAAATTGAAAAGTCCACAATTCGAGGAAATTCATGAATTTAATCGTGCTCAACTCGTTGATGATGTTCTCAATTTGGCACGTGCTAATATTCAAAAATATCCAGCCGTTTTTACGCTTCTTGAATACTTGGAACAAGAAAAGAATTTCGTTCCATGGGCATCTGCCAGTAATGGTTTAGGATTTCTTGATCGTCAACTTTTGGGTTCTGGCAGCTATGAATATTTCCAAAGATTTGTTGGAAAATTAGTTGCACCATTGTATGCCAAACTCACATCACATGATGGTGGTCCAAATGAAAGATTAGCCGATAAAACTGCAAGAACCATTGCCATTGATTGGGCTTGTCGCACAGGAGATGCAAAATGCATTGCAGAAACAAGAGATCGCGTCCAACAAGTTATTCAAAATTCATCATTGGAAATTGAACCTGATGTTCGTTACAATATCTATTGTAATGGATTAAGACAAGCTACTGAAGCAGAATACAATGCAATCATTGAACGTTTGAAGAAAGAAACCGATCAAAATGAACGTACAATCTTGCTCAATGCATTAGGTTGCATTCAAGTATCTGATATCCAAAAGAAATATTTAGATGCATCAATTGATAGAGCTAATCCAGTTGGTTTACGTGTTCAAGAAAGAAATCGTGTTCTTCAATCTGTTTATTCAAATGGACAGACAGGTTTGGAAAATTCAATTGAATTCTTAGAGAAAAATCATGCAGCCGTACAAGAATTATATAATCCACCATCACCAGTGAAAAATAATGCAATTCGTATGTCAGAACGTGTCACATCACCAGAACTCAATGAAAAGTTCGAAAAAATGATGAATACCTTGGTGGCAGGAAAATATTTCACTGCAGAAGAAAAGGAAAAAGTCATGGAAACACCTAAAGAAAATCTTGCATGGATCGAAGAAAATGAAAAAGAAATCAGCGAATTTTTCGCCGATTATTTCAAAAATAATGCAAATGTTTCAGTTGTTTCAAGCGTATTTTTAAGTGTCTTGTTAGCATTCACGTATTTGCTTCAATAAAAATTTGTTCTTCTAGTCAACGAAATTAAACAATATTAGAATAAAAACAATTTTTGTGATAATTGTGAAAAAAATGAAATAAAATAAATTCGTTTTATCTTTAAAAAATAACACAAATAATCGATACATGTTTCATTTTTTATGGTTTAATATTGCAATAACTGCTTGTTTAAATTGACATATTGCTTATTATTGATCACTGATTAGATAACGGCTTAATTAAAATTGGTAATCGATATTAATGTCGGTCTGAATCAACTGTTCTGTGACCAACAATTTGAGACCGCAAACAGAATTCTGTGAGAATATTCAATTAAGAAGAGAGAGAGAGAAAAAATTCGATTAAAAAGAGAGAGAAAATTTGATTGAAAAGAGAGAGAGAGAAAATTCGATTTAAAAGAGAGAGAGAAAATTCGATTTAAAAGAGAGAGAGAAAATTCAATTAAAAAATAGAGATAGAGAAAATTCGATTATAAAGGGAGAGAGAAAATTCAATTAAAAAGAGATAGAGGAAATTCGATTATAAAGAGAGAGAGAAAATTCGATTACAAAGAGATAGAGTGAAAGTTCGATTAAAAAGAGAGAGAGAAAAAATGAGAGAGATGGAGAGAGTGTGTGTGAGGAAAGATATAGAGTGACAGAGAGAGAGATATAGAAAGAGAGATATAGAAAGAGAGAATAAGAAATAGAGAGAGAAGAGATCAGGATGACAGATAAAGCCAAATTTAAGGAAGCTGACATAAAATGCTTCTTGAGGAAACCAAAGAAGTTTAAATTTTCTTTTTTGAAAGGCTTAAATTGAAATTTGTCAATATAAACGCATTTCTTCTTCAAAAACAGGTCTTATTTATTATTTTATCTAAAAAAGTACATTAAATTAATAGATTAAAAATTACTCCAATGGCCAAGAAAATTACCGAAACAGAACCCAAATTCATTGCATCATTCGCAAAATAACTTTTAAAATATTTTCCGATTTCTTCATCATTTTGTTTGAGCCATTCCTGGTTAATTTTTGGTCCTTCCATCAAAATTTCTCTTTCATTTTCAGCCAGAACTTGGGCAACGATTAAAACATCAATTAATTTCTCAAACTTCTCATAAAGTTCCTTTGTTGTAACTTTGTCAGCCATCCAATACATATTTTTTCTAACCGTTTGTTCGCCATACAATTCATCGATTTCATCAAAATTCTCACTGAAAAAATCAATGACTGATTCAACGCCATTCCTACCACCGTTATTGTAAATTGCTTTTAACAAGCGAGTTTTCTCAGATTTTGTGTAAAATTCTTCACTTTCCAAAGTAAAATTAAGATTTTGTCTTTGAATTTCAGCATCTTGAATACATCCCATTCCATTAATCAATGTTTGTCGTGTTATTTGATCAGAAGTGTTTATAAATCGATTCCAGATTAATTCAAATTCCTCTTGACTTGTCTGACGCAATCCATTGCAGTAAATTGCTGATCTGACATTTGCTTCAATTTCCAAGGAAGGGTTTTTAAGTACTTCCATTACACGCTTATTCGTGTCGTTGATACAAGACTCTTCGCCGCTGGTGCACGCCCAGTTAATGGCGATTGTTCGAGCGCGTTTTTCACTTAAAGTGTCTTTTCTGCCACGATCATGACTTCCAAGGCTTTGATATAAAGGTGAAACAATTTTGGAAATAAATCTCTGGAAATTCGCGTAATTTTCAGATCCTGTCATTAATCGGTTGATATAACCAAGACCATTATTAGCAGATGACCATGGGAGGAAATCTGTTTCATGTTCAAGATATTCCAAAATCCTGAAACAAATTTCGTAGTTGACAAATTCACCACGTGCCAAATTAAGGACATCATCAACAATTTGAGCACGATTAATGACATGAATTTCTTCAAATGTGTCACTAGCCAATTTATTTGAGATTAAATTCCATAGCGAATTATCGTAATTAACTCTATAATAGCCGGTTTCTTGGATGTTGAAGACAATCCAATCCGTTTCATTAAACACATGAAAAGAATCATTTTTAATAAAAACAGTTTGGTCTTTCATCCATGCCACGGGTGATGTATCGTTAAAGTATGGATATGAAGCTGTCGCAAAATTAATTGGAATAATCCAATTTTCATCGGTTTTTTGTTTTTTCGTATTAACATATTTTGCCTGTGATATTATGAGTGTACTTTCATTGGAGCGTTTAACTGTTATAACTGGATAACCCCCTTTCAAGGACCATGAATCGATAAGCTCTTTCATTGTCAAATTCTGGGGAAGACGATTATCGGCCGATGCTGCTTCTTGCAGATTACGAGCCAAATCGTCAGAATCGGCGGCTTCATATTGCCTGTGTGAAAATAAAATTTAACAGTAATGAAATTAAATTGAAAATTAAAATTACATATCGTCCAAATACAATTTCAATCCTTTTTTCCACGTTTCCTCAGTCAATGAATGTTGTATCATGCGTAAAACGGAGGCAGCTGAGGAGATTTAAGAAAAAAAATAATTTAATTAAATTTAATTTCAAGTGTTTTCTGAAAATTTAATCAAAAATTCTCAAATTAAGTCGTAATTAAATGTGATAAAATTTAATCAATTTTCAATTACGTCTTATCTCTAATTACATTATATAAGAAATAATCTTATCATTGATTAACAAAAGAATTTGCTAACCCAATAAAGAAGTTCTTTGACCCAATTTTTATAAAAATTCACATTATTCAATGATATTAAAAGTAAGAGATAAGATTGTAAATAAAAAGTGGTAATTAATTGGCTATTTTTAACACAATTCAGAGAAAAAATAAGAATTTTCAAGTTTTTTAAGTGTATTTCGAAGGAAAAAATAGTATCATACCTTTTGAGTATGCGATATCATCAAATAAATTGCTAATCCCACGATGATTCTCCACATAATAAGTCATTGGCCTACTAACGCCTGTTGCATCAACTCTCATGGCATGTTGTAAATTATTTAGTACAAACAAATCAATATCTCGATATTCGGGATATACAAGTGACATTGTATGTGATGCGTATAATGTTGCAAATCCTGGAAAAAAAGGAAAAATTTCAATTGAAACCGTTCATTTTTTATATTTGACTTCGCTCATAGCCTCAGTGAAGAAAAAAATTCATGTCAAACCTTCATTAAGCCACAAATAATTCCACCATTTTGGTGCAACTAAATCTCCAAACCATTGATGGGCGAACTCATGTCCTATGATATGTCCAACGTCATGTTTTTCTTGCAAATTTTCACTCGACTCATCATATAACAATAAATCTTGCATGTAAATTACAATTCCCCAGTTTTCCATTGCACCCTGTGAATTTTAAATAGTATTAAAATTATTTACGGAATTCATTCAAATAAAAATCTTACGGCTCCAAAATTTGGCATGGCTATCTGTGACATTTGTGGAAGTGAAAATTTTGTTTGGAAGTATTTTTCTTGATTTGTAAGGATTTTTTCACCGGTAAACAGTCCATAATCTCCTTGGCCATCACGGATCGCAGAGGGTTTGGCATATAAATTGTACAAAATACCATCGGTTTTTTTAAATGACACTGAAGAAAAATCTGAGACGACAAATGCGATAAGGTATGTTTGCACCTTTGGCGTTGTCTCGAAATGGGTTGCAACCATATCGCTAGGAAAAAAATTTAAATTTAAAATTACAAGGAAAATTAAGGTAAATTTCAATTCAATTCAAAATACTTTTCTTTTGCTTCAATACTTTTGACTGGCATATTACAAACAGCATGATATGAATTTGAATGTGTGATGACAATATCAAAAGTCGTTCTTATGCTGGGCTCATCATAGCACGGAAATGCATGTCGTGCATTGTGGGGTTCGAAATGTGTTCCAGCTTGCCACACAACATTTCCATCATCATCCGTATACGAAGATTTATGAAATCCAGCTAAATCGTCTCTCAAAGTCCCATTATATTCAATTGACAGCAAATATTGTGTTCCATTGACAAGTTCACTTTCAACTGGGATAACAAAGTGTTCTGTTATTTCATCGTAATGAGGCTCATTAAATTTAATCTCTTTTTTTGTCTCAACATCAATTAATTTCACTTCATTAATCGTTAATTGTCTATAATGTATGGTCAAATTTTTTGTATTTTCCACAGCTTCTAGTGTAATTTCAACACTTCCATAGAAATCAAAATCAGCTTGTTCAATATTTGTGGTCAAATGTATGTTATAGTGCAATGGCCGAGTATTATTAGGCAACCGATAATTATGTTTCTCATCTAATTGTGTTGAAACAAATATGGGTTGGGTTGAAAATGGATTATCACAATAACTTAATACGAACAATGAGAGAAAAAGTAAAGATTTTATAAAAATAATCATTTTTAATTGTCACTTTTTAGGTTTTTTTTTTTTTTAATTTAAGTTGACAAGACAAAAGTTAAATTAAAACTAAAAATTATTGAATAAGAGCAGTAAATTTTATAATCAATTTTAATCAATGCTTTTTCAATGAAATTTTATCAATATCAGTGCTTTGAAGTGATATGGAAAATGTGTTAAAAAGATAAAATAAGAAATTCTCTTATCGGTTACATGATTTAATGATATAAAGTAGTTGCCTTGTAACACATTCTGAAGTAAATGTATAATTGGAAGTGGTCTTAAACATCGATTACCATGAAATTTACAAAATTTCAGATCAAAATGAGTTAAGATAACGTTAACCCGACCGCAGATGAATTGACATAAAGCTAGAGGTAGGTGAATTTTTCATGTGCTTCAATATTTTTGGCCAGATTCTTCACTGAAAGCTGAAAACGCCCCGCAATACAAAGTGACTTGGCCCATTGACGGAAATCTTTCATGAACGCTTACAGGCCATTTAATGAATGAAATTTTTATCGGATTTCCAGTTAATTTGGAACAAGATTTCGAGTATTATTTACACTCTTGTAGTCTATGCATAAAATGCGAGGTAATCTACGGGCCGTTTTCAACTTAGAGTGTAGAAATTGGGAGACAAGTTGTCCAAAAAGGACCCGAGGACAAAATGATAAGCCAAGAGCGCATATGATCTTAACTATCATAAGGTCATATTGGACCGAATCTTACAGGACTTCAATCCAATTATTTTAAAGTGAGCCACAAAATCTTACCTCCTCATAACCACGTTCAATTCTTATCCAAAATACAGAAACTCACAGTTTTTCCCCACTTTCCATTCAAAAAACCTGTTAAATCCACTTCCTCTTTCAATTTCCCTCATTTTCCACGAACAATTGAGTTTATTTCAATGCAAAGCCTCACTAATTTCATCTCATTTTCCCCTCCAACCAAATAAACCCCAACATCTAAGGGCAAATCCATGCATTACGCCTGCGCTCGATATGCAACACGTTTCATCTCCACCTTCACCTACTTCAAATACAACAACTTACAAAAATTTAAAATGAAATTCGCTCCTTTCATGTTTGACAATCACAAATATGCGAGTCAGTTATCGTCGTCCATTCATTTTGTATGGTTTAAAAATCTCTGTCTTTGGGCTAATGGGTGCAATAAATTTTGAATGAAATAACAAACAATCATAAATTAAATTAAATTAAAAACCAATTTAATGAATATAAAAAAATAAATTTAAGAGTAATTAAAATTAAAATAAAAAAATAATTAAACTTAAAAAATTAAATTAAATTTAAAATAAAAATAAATTTAAAACTTAAAAAAAAAATTAAAATTAAATAAATCAATTCAATAATAGTCGTAGTTTAAATTTGTGCTTCAACAAGTGATGTTAGTGCTTAGAATTTAAAATTAAAATAATAATAATAAAAATTTAAAATGACATTAAATTAAAATTTAATTAAAATAAAAAAAAAACTTCAAAACTCTCCGTTACATAAAGACCTTAAGGCCAGCTTCAGGTGCTTAACTTTTAGCTATGCGCTACGTGTACACTACACAAGTTAGCGGTAGTTAATTTTTATTTTGTGTGAGTGTATACGTAGCGCATAGCTAAAAGTTAACAGCCTGAAGCCAGAGTAAACGTGAACAAAGTGAGGAACAAACCATTTCACTTTAATTTTCCGTTATTTTTTGTATTTTATATTATTAATAATTTAAAAACTTGATACTTAAAACAGAAAATAATTTGAAACTAAACAGAAACTTTTAGTGTTTATAAGAAACTTGGAAAAAGAAAAAATTAAATTCAAAAGAAAATGGTAATGTAATATGATGAATATTAAATTTAACGACTGTGCTGGGAAATTACTAATATTAACTCTTGTTATTATGTTTTTTTTTGTTTTGTATTTTTAAAATGAATTCATCAAGTTGATTTTCCGTTAAATTGAAATAAAATAAAAAAGGACCACGTGCCTTGATTAAAATTATATAGAAAAAAAAATAATAACTCACACAGTCCAATTAAAATTGAATATTTTCCCGTGATATAACTTTTTTTGTTTAATTACTAGGCTGATGTTTGTTGAGCCGTAAAAAATCAAAGTTTCGTTTTTTGATTTTGAAAATATATTTTTTCATATTTTTGAATTATTAATATCAGTAATTTAGTTTATTTTTCATTGAAATGATGTCTACCGAAAAAAATTGGACAGAAATATTTTTAACGCACTTCACGTTGATTTGAAAAGAAATTGTATGGCATGTCATGTCGTCCGTGAGAAGCCTTGAGACAAAAACTTAAAACGGATATAACTCAAAAAACTTTGAGTATCCAATTGACCTATAACTAAGCATTACCATTTGCGCACTTTTGGGCGGGACAATCCCGATTTTTGAATTAATGTCCCGATTTTTAACATTGAAAATATTTTTATCAGAAAAGCCCAAAAACTGACCTTAATTTCACCAAACTTTCCTAAAAAATTTTCCTAGGGAAGGGTCGTAGATGAGTATGCAGATCGATAGAGAATCAAAAATAACAGCGTTTTGTGTCTGAGTTTTTCGATTGGACTCTCGAGAGGGCGCTGAGAGCTGATTTTGTGATTTACACGAAGAAAGAAGTTAAAAAACAGCAAAAAAATAGAAAGTCAAGGTAAATGTCGTTGATAACACCGCAAGGGTCTTAAAGAGGGTCCGAAAAGTTCCTCCCCGAGGCTAACAAGGTGTTTAATAAGGTCGTTGATAACTTCAGCCTAGTTAAAATGAAACTGAAACTTGAACGAAAAATTTTTCATTAAAAACTTTCATGCTTACATTACATAAAAAATAATGGAAAATTACAATGTTTGAGAAAAGTTTTACACGAAAATTATTTTTTTTTCTAAAAAAAACAACAATTATGTTTGTAAAATTTACTGCTTTTCTCACATTTTTCATGGAATATGTACAATGTTGATTTAAAACAACAATAATTCTGACATCGTTGAACTTTAAACCAGTAAATAATATTATTATTTTAACACACAAACTATTTTTGAAGCATAACAGACACAACCACAAAAACAACAAGAAAATAATCTGTGTTTGTGGAATGGTAATAAATTTTTAAGATTTTCACACACAATGCACACACTTCACAATTTTCCTGAGGAAATTCCCATCTACTCTTCATTTTCATTCATTATTATATGAAGTGTGTGGTATATGAAGAAATAAATGCATTCAAAATAAGTCATTTGTGTTTGTTCTCCTTTTTTTGCATATAAAATTTCATGCAAAACAAACAAATGATATACAGTTGCCATTTCCCAGTTTCCTTCTTTTTCGTTCATATATTTTGCATAAGAACATATAAGAGATAATATGTTTGCATGTCTACTTTGCCATATTCCTTACATGACTGTGTAGTGTATGCTATTTTAAAAATAATAATAAATTTTCCCACTTAACTTGAAACAATAACACATATATAAAAAAATGAAATAGTGGATACAAAATGCAAACAAAAATAAATGCAACAGTCTATCATCATAATACTGTGTTTGCTCATTGTCATAAAATAAAATGGAATAAAAAAAGGGTATGAAATGTTTGTATACAAATGAAATGTAACTGAAAATGAACATTTTCATAAAATACATTGGCAATTGGCAAGGTTTTAAATAGAAAATGAGGAGAATTTACAATTAAAGAAACATACAAAGCAACACACATAATGGCAAAACAGTTGATTGTGTAACTGTTGAACTAACACATTATTCAAAGTTTAACGGTATTTTTGTTCAACAGCTTTAATTATAATTCCATTGTTGACAGTTTCACGATTTGTTGAAAGGAAAAGTTTTTACAAAAAAACAGGTAATTCGTGGGAAATGATTTGTGAAATTTAATGATTTTTTTGGGGTTGAAGTGAGTGTAAATGTTTTGACTGAATATTAACACGTTTCAATACAAGTTTGGTGGTTTTATTTTTGATATTTAGATGAGATTCTTTCTGAGCACGTTTCTGAGCACGGATTTGAACGACTTTAGAATGTTGAAAACTCAAACCCTCCATTCAGCTATAACTTTTTACCCTTTCAGCGACGAGGTCTGGTCAGGCCCTGACTATTTTCAGTAAAAAAATCATATTTTTGTAAGTTTTAGGCAAAAGTGACTTGAAACAAAGTTGAAGAAAAAATTTCAAGCTACAACTTTGCTGAAGTAACCAAGTCCATGTTTCATTAATGTAGAGCCCAAAAATTGCAAAATACGCTATTTGAGCTCATTTTTCGGTTTTGGAGTGACAAAAAATCATATTTTTGTAAATTTTAGACAAAAGTGACTTGAAACAAAGTTGAAGAAAAAATTTTAAGCTACAACTTTGCTGAAGTAACCAAGTCCATGTTTCATTAATGTAGAGCCCAAAAATTGCAAAATACGCTATTTGAGCTCATTTTTCGGTTTTGGAGTGACAAAAAATCATGTTTTTTCAAGTTTAAGGCAAAAGACACCTGAAACAAAGTTGTAGAGAATATTTCAAGCTACAACTTTGCTGAAGTAACCAAGTCCATGTTTCATTAATTTAAAGCCCAAAAATTGCAAAATACGCTATCTTTAGCTCATTTTTCGGTTTTGGAGTGACAAAAAATCATTTTCGTAAGTTTGTATTCATCGGACTTACGAAAACTTTTCAGGAAAGTCTAAAAACTGATCAAAAATCTTTATCTATACGACTAATTTTTATTTACCTTTTATTTACGTTAAAATTCCATTTTCTTGTTAAAGTAAAATAATTTCTTATCTTAAGGCGAAACCTAAATCAAGGACAAATAACTTTTAATAATAATAGAAAATAAAATAAATAATATATAAAAGTGGAGTATCATTAGTAAATTATATACAGCTCTCTATTAGAAAAAATAAAAAAAAGAATAAAAGAAAAGTAACAAAAAAAAGACATAAGTTTTCAACACAATTGATTTTATCTATTTACGTTTATTTTACTTGCAACAGTAGAAACACGAACAACAATTTCTATTCAATCCGAAAAAAAAGAATAAAATAAAAACATAAATAGTTAATACGAAACACTACTATGACATACCATAAAATGCATTGGCAAGAGCATTAGTGAGAGACATGCAAAAGGTAAGAAATGTTCAATCATTTCTATTTTTGTGTTGTGTTGAGTGTGTGTGTGTGTTTTACACTCTAAATTGAAATCGCCTCGCAAAGAACCCCGCATTATATGCATAGATTAAAAAATTGGCCATTATATTCGTAATTATTATCCAAATTAACAGGAACTGCGTTAAAAATTGACTTGATCAAACGCCCTGTAAGCGTCAATCAAATATCTCCCTTTCTGGACCAAGTCAATTTGCATTGCGGGCAGTTTTCTATATACAGTGTACTATTTTTTCATGTATTCGAGTTTAAAAACTAAAAATAAAGCAACACAAATTCCAATTCAATAAATTTTCTTCTTTTCTTTTCTTTTCTTTTCCAACATTCATTGTACTTGAAATAGTTAATCCTTCAATTTATTTTTTTTTTCACTTCTGTTTTACGTGCATGTGTGTGTGTGTGTGTGTGTGTGTCATTTTACAGGTATTTTTTCTTTTATTTATTTTTACACTCAATTCAATGATTTTCTTCTTTTTGGTGGTGGTGAAAAGTTTTATTTTTATATTTTTCATTATTTTTCTATGTCATCTATTTTAGGAAAATTTCCTCTACTTTGACTCGGTCTTGAATTGAAAAAATCTTAGTGACTTATTTAAGTCCTCTATAGCGTTGAAAATTCTTTTATTGAGACTTAAATGGGGCACACCAGACGCCTCTTTTTACATTGTCCAAGAAAATACTCTCTCAAACTTTAATTAAACAAAATTTTGTATTTATCATATTTTTTTTTTATAAGAAAATTTTCTACACACCTTTCGTGTTATTTTGCTATTCTTATTTTTTCAGCTGTTTTCGTTTCTGTTACTTTAAAAATAAACCTTAATTTACGTTTCATTTTGGTTATAATTTTTTTTTGTTATTTAACATTTTCCAATTTGTTTAATGGTTTTTTATCCTGCTTTCATATTTTTTTTCTTCACGTCTTCTCTTTATATTTTTTTTCATGCCGTAGTGTTGACTTTTCATTTCATTTGCTCGTTCTATTTATTTTCTATGGATATTTTTTAAGAGCAACATTAAAATTCGTACATTTCCATGAATGTTATTTACGTATGAACTTAAGAAAAAATGACAGTTTTTAATTAATAGAAATGATGATTAATGACAAAAAAACACAAAAAAAATGGGAGAAAAAATTTTCCTCTGGGTGAATATTTAATTAAAACATTAATATAATTTTTTATTTATTATTTATTTATTTATTTGTTTGTTTTTCATTGTAATTGGAGCCCATGAAAATTTTAAATTTACCTGCATCAATGTCCTTTTTTATTTCCAATTGTGTCTTTGGGATTTTATTGGGATGACCTTGATTGTAATTAATTATAATATTTAATTCAACTAATTTAAAATTCTGCTAAGACCTTTCTCTTTTCATTTTAATTTTATAACATGCAATTGCAATTAAACGGATTCACTAATTTTAATTAGTATTCTCTTTGAATGAATCATTTTAAATGATTGTTAATGGAAATTTTATTCAACTTTACTTCCTAGAAATAATCACTTACATGAAATTTTGTTGATAAATGAGTTTATCTAGCTGTTAGATGTTGATTTAACATGATGTAAAAGTTGTAATTTGCTCATATTTGTTGGATACATATTTTTGGACTAAGATAATGGCCAGGCGTCTCCATTTTCATTTTAAAGTTGTACCAAATAAAATTTAAAGCTGATTTTCTAAATTTCATCTAAATTATGATTTATTTTTAGGCATCATGTATATAAAATAAACATAATATTAATACTAATATTAGGCAAAATTATGAAAAGTGACCTTTAAAGTTAACTTAAGTGCATTTTCATTTAAATCAGCTCCTGGCAGCAAAATCAGTAAAAAATAATTCTACTTACAGATTAGATTTGATAGAAACAAGGTCCACCGCGAACCCAATGGTTCTATTGGGGTTATACTACTTCAGTCGAAGCTTCCATAGTGAGCGCCTTTTATCTATTGTCTAACCACGTGGGGCCTACAATTTATATTGTCATGCGATCCAGTCGCCTTCATGTTTCACTCAGCGCCCCTAAAAGTTTTGGGAACACATTTGGAGCTCGAAAACCACAAATTAATTTTCACGCCCGGGACTGGAACCCTCGTCGCAAGATTCTTACCAATCATACCAGCCACTTAACCAACTCGTTCAACGAGCTCCCTTATAATTCTAAAAAAAAATGGAAAAATTACTGATACTTGAGGGCTTACATTTTAACTCCGTTCAGTAAGTCACCAGTGAGTAACTATCCCGAAATCCTTCATAGGATTAATTTCTATATATTGACCTTAATTTCAGATCCCAAGCCTTGCTTTAAGAAGTTTTTCTGAATTGGTGCAAATAATAAGTTCAGATGACCTTGCACCGACTTGAAAAGTGCATTTCATTTTTAAAATCCACTTGTTCAAAACCCAAGTTAATTCAAGTATCCTTTAAAAATACTACGGATTACAAGGATTTTCTTAGTTGTACAAAAGCAATGTAAGGCTTTTGTAAAATATTATGAGGATAAGAAAAAAATAGGAAAAAAAACTAATATTTTATTTTTTCTCAAGTTAAAAAGAAAATAACATATGTAAGTAGTAAGTCAACATCCATCCATGCAAATATTCTCCTTCTTTTTCTTATGATAACGTATATGTCAGAAAAAAAATTGCAAAATAAAGAAACAAGTCTGTATGTCATAAGTATTAAGGAAAAAAAACATGCGATAAATAAATAAAAAAAGGCAGACAGATATTTTGTTTAGAAATCCAATTCGAACCTAAACATATCAAAAATACATTTAAAATAAAAAAAAATACACAAACCCAAAATATTACAAAATGTTTCGCGTTATGGAAAATAAAGTTGATGAGGAAAAAAAATACAGTGAGTTTTTAAAAGTTAACATCAGTCTTTGTTGCTCTTTATGACTCTTCGTTAGTCTTTTTTATGACTCTTTATTGACCTCAATGACTCTTTGTGCATCTTTCATAGTCCTACCCAGTCCTCTTAACTCCTGATTTATCTTTATTACTCCTGATTGATCTTTATTGATCTTCATTAAACCTTAATTTGATTTTTTTTTCAAATTTATGACTCCTCATGACTCTTCATGACTCCTCATGACTCTCCATGACTCTTCATGACTCTTTATGACTCTTTATGACTCTTCATGACTCTTGATTGATCCTAAATTTTTTTTTTATTTTTTTTCAAAGAGTCAAAAAGAGTAATGAAGATCAATAAAATTCAATAAAAATCATAAATGATCGTAAAAATGTGGAATTTTCATTCATTGAACACTTTTATTCAAATTTATTGATTTTTATTGAACTTTATTGATCTTCATTACTCTTT
Organism: Culicoides sonorensis; assembly: GCA_900002565.1. Classification (NCBI taxonomy): domain Eukaryota; kingdom Metazoa; phylum Arthropoda; class Insecta; order Diptera; family Ceratopogonidae; genus Culicoides; species Culicoides sonorensis. Next base: position 427,016 of record LN483480.1, on the reverse strand, counting down.
TTGACTCTTAAAAAAAAAAATAAAAAAAAAAATTAGGATCAATCAAGAGTCATGAAGAGTCACAAAGAGTCATAAAGAGTCATGAAGAGTCATGAAGAGTCATGAGGAGTCATGAAGAGTCATGAGGAGTCATAAATTTGAAAAAAAAATCAAATTAAGGTTTAATGAAGATCAATAAAGATCAATGAGGAGTAATAAAGATAATTCAGGAGTTAACAGGACTGGGTAGGACTATGAAAGATGCACAAAGAGTCATTAAGGTCAATAAAGAGTCATAAAAAAGACTAACGAAGAGTCATAAAGAGCAACAAAGAATGATGTTAACTTTTAAAAACTCACTGTATATGAATATGAATAAGAAAATCCCCTTATATGAATATGTCACAATCAATGTTATAAACTTGCCCTTTTTTGATATTTTTTCTTTTGGAAAGTTACGAGTTTATTTGAACGATTTATTTTGACGATTCAACAAAAGTTTATGTGAATCAATGAGGCGTCTTTTTTTTTAAATGTTCCTAATATTCATAAAACGAGAGGTTAACCTGTTAAATTGGGCATGAAATTTTAAGATGTGCCTAAATCAAATCACTTTGATTTACTCGTTTTATATTGTTCTTTTATGGCTTGAACAACATTGTTTCTGTATTTATTTATTTTGTTTTTTTTTCTTTTTATATTATTAAAATAAAAATACAACAATTTTTTGGGCTTTATAAATGTTCAATTAAAATGTTATGCTTATCACCTTTAAAAATGTCAATTCATTTAAGATCCTCGCGACTCGAATAATGGAAACGCCTGGTTTTTTCTTCAAATTCTATTTGAAATTCCATTCCAATAAATTTGAACTTAATTTTTTTTGCAATTACATTCAAAACTTGAAAAAAAATAAATGACAAAAAAAATCTAATATCATCTTATTCTCTAAGATATAATATATTTGTATCATTTTTTTTCTTTTTCTTTGAATTTCATATCCAACAGCTAAATTGCACATAAATGTAAAATTATTCATAGCCTTCAACGACAAGCAATATGAAAATAAATGTTCGGTGCATTTTCGCTATTTGTCTGTTATTTTTTCTTCATCTTAATATTACACACACACACACATACACACACACACACACACAACTCATAGAGAGACTCACATTTAGAAGTCAGTCATTTACTTTTCGTGTATTTAGAGACAGTATGAAAAGAAATCGTCATCATTCTTGTCGTCATTTTTAAACGAACAGGATAAAAATATTTCAAGTGCCACAGGCACAAAATCTCAGTTAAGAAACGACATTTTCGCAAATGGAATAGAAATATGTTGTATTAAAAAAATTCCACTGTTGTCAAATTATTTTTATTTATTTTATGTCTCTTTTATTTGTGTATTCCCTCAAAAGTGAAGTTGAGTAAACAAGAAAAAAATAAACAAAAGAAATGTAAGCGTGTGTGTGAATTTATACGCTAAAACAAATAATAATAATAAGAAGAACTTCTTTAAGACAATGTGAAATTTATCTCTCATCTGAAAGATAAACTGTCATCCGACCATAAGCAGAGAAGTGTGTCTTTGTGAATAAATTTGCTTGAAGCAAACACACAGAAACTGTCCAAATAAAACATCATGAAAATAAATAAATATTAAAATCGTTTCTTTTTTGTATTACATTTTTTTTTAAATTATCTTTTATTTGTTTTTCTTCCTCATTGCATCTTGAAATGCTCACTTTTTATTTTCCATCTGACTTGAAATGTCTTCATGATGTGAAATATCATGATATCCAACAAGATGTACAAAAAAAAGTAATAATAAAAATATAACATTTGACGTTTTATAGTGATTCAAACAAAAAATATAAAAATGAAATTCTAATATATCACATTTGCATTACTTTTCATTTTATTCTGATGAAAAACAGTCGTAACAGTAACTTTCAACAACGTTATTTATATGTGAAATGTAATCAGAATTGGTAAATGTAAGCGTATTTGAAGGTAAATTTATTAAAAGGATGCCTTTTGACTCCTTGACAGTGTACGAAGCAGTGGTTTGTGTGTTGGACTATCAATCTTAAGGTTCGCAGTTCGATTTTCGCTACAGCCGTTAAGCTTTACAATCTCAAATGTGCCTTTTTCTGGCTAATCAATTTGAGTTAAAGGTTAGATAAAGGTGGTGACTGCTTCGGATGACAGAATAAAAGATAAGTTCCTCGGATGATGATTACGGGTATGCACAATGGGTCTGAATGATGGCCTGAGTGCTGGCCTACAAATTATCTGACTACTTCACATACCGTCTGAGACGACATGGGCTGCGAGTTATATTGTAAGGTGGGAACACCTTGCACATGACAAATGACAAGACTTACTCATCCTCTTTGGTCGACAACCTTCGTCGGGATCGGACGTGTGTCCGGATCATTATAATGATATTTAGTCTTAATAAAGTTTACCATAAATATTTTAATCGAACCTGGAGTATTAATTAATGTCCCTTACAATATGACTAGGCAAATACACCGCTTTTAAGTGAATTTCCCAGCACTGTGGGACATTCTCAACATAGAGAAAATGGCGTTTCTTACTAGATTAACTTATAGCACCCTGTTGTGAGAGTTTGTCATCTTAAACGAGAAAATGAATAAACTTTCGTTCGTTTTCAAGCCTTTTTAAGTCACCTGAGATTTTTGACTTCCATTTCCATAACTGACAACAATCAAATCCTTGAATATAATTTTTTTTCAGATAATTTCAACCAAAATCAAATTCAAAAGTGAAAAAACGAAATAAAATTCAGTCATATATCTTCTCCTTAAATCCACTTCAAACCAATGTCAATTTTTCTGTTGTTATTTTATGACTTCGGGTTGTTATTTGTGTCATTTATGGATTTTCTTCTGTTCCTGCATATAATTTATTTTCTTGTCTTACACAAATACACACCCACACAGTCGCACACACACACACATGTGAAATATTTTAAGAAAATAAACTTGTTAAAAAAAATGTATAAAATAAAATACCTTTATCATTATTATACATTCTTGATTTTATTTTATCTTTTTCTTCCTAATAATTGTGTTGTATTTTATTTTATCTCGTGTATTTTATTATGCATGTTATGCTTTGTACTTAAGCAAATAAACCTCTGTTCAAAGAACGGTTCAAATCGGTTTGACATTTGCATTCGTCTGATTTAAGGTGAAATATTATTTAATGAAGACATGAAAACGATGAGAATTCTTTTATCCATCACAAGGATTCAATGCAAATTATTGAACATCATGATGATGATGACGAAAGAAAAATAATATTACATGGCATCTTATTTTATTTCATTGTATGACGTGCATTTTTGGATAAAGTTTTCATTCAAGATTTATTACAAATGGTTTTAAAATCTCTTTTTTTTCTTCCTTTGATTGAAAGGCTTAATATTTGAGGTGGAATTTACATTTACAACATTTATATAGTCAATGTCATTTCGTGTTACAATTACAGTCAAATTTTATTTTATATGCTTTATTTTTATGAAAATGTGGCTTGATTTTGAGAGGAAAATTGTGTTAAAAAGTATGTCATTAAAGTTAGTACTGTGCTGTAATAAAATTGATGGTAAATTTTTGTTGTGGTTTTATGGGATTTTTCTTTTATTCTGGTAATGAAATTTCCGCTTTAGTTGCATTTAATGATTGAGTAAGTAAAAAAATATGAAGATATTTAAAAAGAGAACTTATGGAATATGATTTAAAAGACTGAAACATGATCTTATAGTGGTTAAAGGGTTTATTATTTACTCTCGCACTATTTTAAGTGCAAAATGTTAGTAATCTCTTTTGAGTCAAGAATAAAAAGAAAATTTTGACCACATTAGACGGTTAAAAAAGTTCATTTAAATGAAATATTTTAAAGTTTTGAAAAAATATATACTTTGAAATGAAATTGCCAAGAAATGTTCAACATTTTCTAGTGCAAGGCATTGAGAAAAATAAACGGATTTTTCACGGTTTTCCTCACGTTAATGCCCTGTTAAAGGTCAAATTGCAGTTTTGTGGGCTGAAGATCGAGGTAACGACTGGAATTCGGTTTCCTACCAGTTTTGGGTTGAGAGTGTTGAAATTTATTTCGAATCCCTTCCCTCTATAAAGCAACCATATGGTTCGACCGTTTTTTTATTTGTAAATAAAATGTGTTTCATTGCAAAAAAAAAACAAATATATTTAAATATTAAAATCCTTTTAATCGGCGTCATATATTCATTATACTATATGACAATCTCACACCACATTCACACAATAAAAAGCACATTTGTTCACTTTTAAGCCAGAGGCATTTACCTTCTGATTTTATTCACTTTACATGTTTTTTATTGTTAACGTTTTTGTGTATCTCTTAAATTAATTTCATTTTTTTTTTAGTTCATATGAATATTGTGATTTTTACCATGAAAATGTGGTTGAAAATGGTCACTGCCCTACCCAAAACATTTCAGGACTCATCTCATATCAGAAATAGGAGAATTTGAAATGAAAATTTTTTAATGTACGCTTAAAATGAAGAAAATAACTTTAAAAAACATTAAAAACTTATTCCTAATTGACAACGAAAGTTTCCTTTCACATTAAATTTGTGTTACATTTAATATTTTCAAGGAAAAGCAACGATACAACATTAAAAAGATAAATATCATGAATAATTATTTAGACTGATTACCCCATCATAAAAAATAAATGGTGATATAATAACTTGTATTATCATAAATTTAATATTATCAACTAGGCTTGTCGATCAAAGTAAAATTTTAAATTTAACATCTTTTAAGTAAACCAATAAAGTTATTAAAATTATTTTGATGTATGACCTTAATTCGTTAAAATATTAATCTTCAATTAAAATATCAAAAGAGATTTTTTTTCTCCTTTTATTTGAACGAAAGCAATGCTCCTGACTAATAAATATAAATGTTTATTTAAATTGGATAAAACTTTAACTATAAAATTAACCCCATTTCATTTTTTTCTCCTTCTTCTTAGTTTACGATGAAAGATGATGCACAGTAAATTTCTTGTCGTATTCTTGTTTTGATTTTAAATGAGTTTATGAATTAAATTAGTCAAATAAGGAAAAATTTAAATTTACTATTTTTATTATGTTCTGGTTCTCATTTTATCTTGAAAGGTGTTTCCTTCGATGAAGTCGAAAAAATTTAATAAAATCACTGAAGCCTGTCACGGCTCATCGAGGACCTTACATGTGTCCTTATCAGCTATAGTTTGCTAAATGGAACACACCAAGATTTGAATTTCGCCGCTCCTTCCATTTAGCGCCTGGGCGTTTGCTCCAGTTGCTCGACCCTCATTACTTCTGCTAGCCTGAAGTTATCAACGACTTCATGAACGTTCTTGGCAGCCACGAGGAGAGGTTTTCCGGACTCTCTGGACTCTCATCAACACGCTCCAGACCTAACACCTGTATTATCAACGACTTTTACCTTAATATTAGGTGTTATCAAATTTTTTTCTCTGTGAAACTGACAAAATTTACTCTCAGCGCCACATTTCGGTTGTAGTTAGACTTTCCTGAACATTTTTTCAAAGTCTTATACAAAAATACACACACGTCTCTCTGGGTTTTATGATTGAACCTTCCAGAGGGTCCTGAGGGGGCTTTTTGTGTAATTTTGATCGTTTTTAAGCTTTCCTGAAATATTTTCCAAAGAAAAAGTCGTTTATGAGTAAAGAAATAGTAAGAGGATGTAAAAATACGGGTTTTTCAATTAGAAAATTCAGGGTAAAAGTTCGTTGATGACACCTGGAGCGTGTTGGGGAGGGTTCAAAGAGTCTGAAAAACCCCTCCTCGGGGCTACGAAGGTCGTTAATGACGTAGTTGATAACTTCAGTGTAGTATTTCAACCTTTGCATGTATAGCAACTGAATTTGATCAATATTTTAATATCATTTAACAATTTCATGTAAACCAAATCGAATATAAAATTAAATTTACTTTCAATTTAATTTTAAACCCCAACAGAATTTGTATCTAAATCAATAATAATCTTATAACCACATGTATAAGTTTTCCGTAAACATTATGTTAAAATTTAACGTAATCTATGTAATATAATATTAATATATAAATTTTTTCCCATATCATCTCATACTATTTACAGTAAAAAAACCCATAATAATGATCATTTCCCATACATTTTCAATTTACTTTAACGAATATAGGTGTGTAATCCTTCCCAGACAAAACATATTGATGATGATATGATGATGATGATGATGTTGAATAAAAATATCGATTGAAAATTAATAATCTCACAAATATATTATGTGAGAGCACACCTTGCCTATTTATACCGTTAATCTATTTATATAACACAAGGACCTGCGGCAATGCATGAATTTCACAGAAATATAAATAAATATACATTTATATACAGAGAAATATCATTTTTAGTGTTTTTATTTGTATTTTTTCCATTAAATGAAGAAACTAACTCGATTTTTGTTAAAAAATACAATATTTGTATTGTTTCCAATTTAAATGTCATTAATTTTTTTGTCAATTCCTAAATTGACATGAAAAATTTACGTACATAAATTTTCAATGAAACTGATTCCGATTTTTGCAAGCTTTTCATTTTGACATGTCATCTCAAATTCAAGTTTTAACTCATTTTATATGAGAAAAAAAATCAACAACAAATTCATCACATACCGGATTTATTTGAAATTTCATCAAACGTACCTAATTTTATTTTATTTTTTGTAAATGAACATCACACTGTCAATACAACACATTCCCATTCAAAAACATACATAATAAAAAAAAAGTAAATTGATTAACTTGATGAAAATTTAATAAACGTGTCAATATTTGATACATTTCAGGTCTCCGTTTATACATTTTTTTTTATGTATCTCCCCAGTTAAAATTTGTTATAAACGAGCGATAATTAAAAACCAATTTAATTTCCTGCTTCTGGGTGAAATTCGTGCATGTTTATATTTAAACGGAGAATTATAGCAACTTAACTTGTATCATGTTGTTGAGCTGCTACTGTTTGAAGTTGACAAAATTGATGTTAAGCACGTTAATTTTTCTTTCCCTTTCTATTTATTATTTACTGTTATTAAATTTCCCTTTATGTAATTAAATTTAGTAATTTTCACCGAACTTCGAAATAATTTGAAGTGGATTTTTTTTCCCTTTAATGCTTGTTATAGTTAAATTAAAAGTTTTTGAGATGATTTAAGAGATTACATGAAGGACTCTCGTATTGTCCATAGGAAAATGGAGAATAATGGAAACGCCTGGTAATTCGTAACATATTTTTTTAATTTAATAGCATTGTAAACGGCAAATTTTAAATGGCTTGTTTTTTTTAACAGAAAAATGAATTTTAATAGAGCAAATGTCACAATTTTACACGCATCATGCGCCTTGTGCGCCAAATTAAAGTAAATTCAGACAAATTACATTTATTTATTAAAATTCCATTACCACAATTCTCGTAAATGGAATATAATTCGAACAACATTAAAATGAATGAAATGGGTCTATTGATTTGATACAAAAACAAAAATTACTTCGATATTCATTGCATGTTGATTCTGAGTGTGCAAAAAAAACACAACGAATAAAAAAATATTTTCATTGCTGTGTTTTGCTGTTGAAATGAAAACCATTAGTGAAAAAATACAAAAAATGGGGGCTCCCAAAGAAAAGAGCAGCAATTCAGGGAAAAACAATTCAAATTAAGAGTGAATTATTAATTAATTGAGATTACGATATCTTTAATATTTGAAATTTCGATCAATTGCATTGCGAAGACTTCCAATAATTTTATTGTAATGCTTTAAATTGACAAGGACCATGCTCATCAAATTCACATCATTTTTTATGTTATTAAGAATGAAACACTTTCTAAATCGAATTTTTCCGTTAAAAATAATGGGCTTAGCACGTGTTTTGTTTCTAAATTTCTCTTATTTTTTTACATTTTTTTATTTTATCTTATTAACGTTTACATATCTCAAAAAAAAAGAAAAAAAGAAATTCGACTAACTTCAGTGAATTTATTCTAAAATTTTTTCCATTAAACCATCTTGTAATAATTTTATGTTGCTGCTTTGCTTTAGCACTAATTTTTAATCATCGTTACTGTGTTGAAGAAATTGAAGGGACACACCTTTAAATATTATAGGCTTATACAGCGATACATTTTGATTAAAAAGATGTTGACCTTTTTTTTCTACATTGGCATGTCAACATAAGGGAAGAAAAACTTTTTCTGTTTCACACTGATAAAGATACTTCTTATTATACATGATTTTGTTCATAATCATAAATTTATTGAAGCAAAACAAGAAAAAAAAGGTTATCCAAGAAAAATCAAGACGAAAATGAAGAAGAAACGAACAAGAAAAAACAAGTTTAATAGGTATCTGTCTAATTTTTTGTTATTCAAATTTTTTATCCATATTTTTTTTTTAAGTTAACTTTGAAATATTATATTTTAAGCATCTGCTCTTCAATGAAATAGCCAAGAATCAATATCAATTTAAACTGATATACAAAAAAAAATACATATCAGATGTCTGATATTTGGTCATGTAGAAAATTTTATTCTATTATTTATTATGATTTTTCCCTAAAAAACACACACTTCAATTTTCATTCATTTTATTGATATGCTATAACAAATATTGACCCTAACAAGGACCGAATTATTGACACATGAGAGCAAAAAAATATACACAAACATACAAATACACACTTCATCGACCAATATTTAATTCCAATTTCAAGTTAATGTAGGAATATACTCAAATAAATTATTATTTTTATTATTTGAGCATAATATTTATCTAGACATAGCTAAATGCGACTTGCAAAAACATCTCAATGAAATACAAATTTTTTGTGCAAATAAATGAAATGACATGAATTTATTTTAAAATTTGGTTTGAAGTTGAAAAGGAGCGTTGATCTTTTTTTTGAGGAGGTGGATTTTCGAAGATGGGAAAATTGGTCATTATATTGAATATATGTGATGATATCAGAATTTGAATAAAAACTGCTGCTTTGATCTGTTGACTGTGTGGGTATGAGAGATGGCCTTCTGAATTTGATCCCATTTGATATAAGGCACCATTGTAAAAGAGCCATTTTTTAAAGCCTCTTCTCGGCACGCCATCAATCGGGCTCATTGTGAATCAGATCAGATCAGATTTGTAGGACGGGTATTAAGCCTGCACTCATGCCATCAGTCCTGCCCATTGTGCATATCCGTTATCATCATCCGAGGGACTTAGCTTTTATCCTGTCATCTCAAGCAGCCACGACCTTTATCTAGCCTTTAACTCAATTGTCCGGTACGAGATCGAATCGTCCATTTTATGATCGATAATCCAGTACGCAACCCACTGCATCTTTAATTAAGATAAGTGATATAAAATCCAGCCATTGATAAAATTTCCAAGTATGTTTAATTTTCCAGGAAGCTTTTAAGTCAATGCATTAATTCTACATTGCTCTAGGACAGTGGTAAACAACAATTTTTTACATAAATGACTGTTTTGCACCCACATATGAATGCGAATCTTTACTATTTAAATGACAACGACTTGTTGCTTTATTTCATAAGAGGAAAACATCTTTTTAGCATATAAAAACGTATTTGAACGCAAAGCTATTTTTTACCGTAAAATCTTACACGTGTTTTTATTTCAATCCCATTCTGTTAAAATAAAGAAAAAATTTGAATCTTAATTTCATTTCGATTTTCATTTTAAGGCATAAAAATAGAATTTAAAATTTTCATTCCATAACATTTAACATAAGATTAAGGTCCTTGAAACAAAATTTTTGTTAAAACTTTCATAAAATTTTCAGAATTTTCTTGTAATTTTTCTTGTAATTGTGAGTCAACAGATTAATGTGATTTTTGTTTGTGGTTTCACCGACATAAAAATAATATTTTCATAAGTAACACTTCTGAATTCACCATAACAAGCTAATTTAAAATGTAATGTAATGTGTTTTTTATGTTTCTTTTCCTTTCCTTTTTGTTGTTTTCTCTCCTGTGTTTGTTTGTTTTTTTTTTTATGCTGTAATCATGACATGCATGAATAAAATGTGAATAAAAACGCACTTTTTTTTTTAACTTTTATGTATATGAAAAGCAGTTTCATGAATATTTTAAAGCAGTTGTTTACATCTTATTTGTTGTTATGATTGTTTTTTTTCCTCATAAAAATTATATCAAGTTACCACAACACACACAATTAAGCTTAATTGAAATTTGTCGTGTGGTCTGTTGGAAAAATTTCATTTTGAGTTGGAAATTCTATAAGTTCAATGTGATTATAAGTGTTTTTTCAGTTAAAATGCTAGGGGAAGGAGTTTTAATTGAAGTATTTTCATTGAGTCAAGGTCATTGAACTACAATGACTACATTATATTTCTAAAATAAATCTGAGGATTGACGGTTTGTAATGTAATGATCCAACGAATCCAGAATCCAAAAAAAAAAGTTACATGGATTAACTTTCATTTCCCCCAACTAACGACAAAAATGTGCATTTTCCTATCAGAATAAGTTTAACAAAAAAAACAGTATCACTTCAAGATATTTTAGTGAGATTACAAGCTATTTAAAGCGAACGTGATAACACGTCATGACAATGTCATAATATTTTTAACATTTATACCTGAACATTTTTTTTTCACTCTTTTTAAGTGTCAGCCTTGTTTAAAATGACATAATTTTCACAGTTGAAATTGAACATGTGTTTGACATTCATATGGAAATTGTGGGAATAATGTATGTTAAATATGAAAAGAAAAGGCAAATAGAAAAAAAAAACCTCTTGAAAAAAAATTATTTTATACATGAAAGCATTATATGAGACTCAAAGGATTAATACAGGAAAAAAATAAAACATTGTTAGGCACTTATCGTTTATTATGGAAATTTTACATTCAGGAGAAACTGTTCATTTTGCCATATTAAAGTTCAGTTTTTGAATTGAAATGTGAATTTTAGTGTTTTTTTTAATGTATGGATTATGTTTCAATAAAAATTTGGGTTTAATGTGAATTTGTATTTAAAATACTTTTGGGTATGATTTTCGAACATATAAAAATTGCAAGCCCTAGTGAAATGATCACCCATCCAACCACGAGCACCATTCACAGCTGCTTAACTTAGTCGAACGAACGGCTGTATGTTAAACCACTGAACCAGCTATACGCAATAAAACAGGCGATAAACCAGCCGTAGAGCTAAGAAAGCAACCTCAAAACTCAAATTCATTCTCATCCAAATTCTGTGACGTCCTTTTCCGTGAATATCCATGAAAGAGTAGACGAATTTGGATCATCAGCCAACATTTTTTCATATGATCGGATTCAGCTGATTACAATTACATTTTGTAAAAATTATTGGAAAAAAAAAACAATTGTAATTAAAGTGCAAAAATTGTCGCAATGCATCAAATGCAATGTAACAAAATAATTACCATTAAACGCGAACAAAAGCCAATTTTACTTCAATTATTCAAATTTCTGCAGTAGTGCATTAATTTCATAATCAATATCCAAATGTTCATGTATTTGAATTTGATTCACATAAACAAACGAAATTTAACTTATTTTCAAACTATAGGGTAAAGTTCCATTTGCAAAATCCATTCACTGTAATTAAGTATTATTTTCTCGCATTACTGTAAATTAATGTAACATGATTAGTGAACTTTTAACGTGAATTTTCCATGAAAAGTTTTTTTTTTCTAATACAACTGTTGAAAACACAAATTTAACTAATAATAATTATAACAACAAATAATATTTTTTTTGTATGTATTGTTAAAGTTTTTTAACTGCATCAGATTGGAATATAAGCCACAAATTTCAAACCAACAAAACCGTATTTAACCCACAAGCTTATTATAGTCTCATGGTATTTTGAATGTGTGTTGACATGGTAAAATATTTACATACATAAGTGTGTGTGTGTGTGTGTGTGTGTATTGAAACATTGAAAATATGTTAAAAACCCATTAAATATACAATACATAATAATAAGTTAAAGCACACATCAATGCGAGTGTGGTTTATTTGGTTTTTCTGTTAAAGTTCAAAACTTTTTCTTTCAATAACAACACAATTTAATGCATGATGCATTTATATTAGGAAACAATAGAATTTGCATGTCTAATATTGGACATTACACATGTGAAATTGTTACAATGTTCAAGTTCATAGAAAGTTATGGTAATAATTTGGAAAAGTTTTTTTTTTGCTCCTTTTTTACAAAAAAAAACAAAAAAAATTAAGTTAAAGGTCAAACAATGTTACATTCTGACTTTACTTTTGTCGTACTTGAATTTTCAATGTTGTAACATATTAAAGTCAATATTTGACTTACAATTTCAATGTAATAAAATTATTTGTTGAAATCTTTTAAGTAAATTATAATTGAATCACTTCTAGGAAGGTGTAACAACCAAAAAACCAACAAACTTTATCTTTTTTAATGATAAAAGTTGTTTTTTTTTGCTGATATATTTGAAATATGGTCAAGTGTGAAAAGGAAATTGCTTGAAAAAGTTTTCTCTTTTAAAGTTAATTTTGCACTTAACACAAACTTTAAATTAAATAAAACAAAAGAAACTTTTAAAAAGTTCTTAGTTACAATAAAAGGTGTGCTAAAGGTAGTTAAAAGCAAGGACTAAATTAAATTAAATAGTACTAAAATGGGTTGGAAATGAAATTAAAAGGACAAGAACTGAAAATAATGTAAATCAATGTCAATTTTGGGTTTTGGATGAATTTGAATGAAAATTTCACTAAATTTCTACTTGTAATGCTTTTGCCTTAAGATTTTCAAGCTCATGTCAATTTTTCTCTTTTAAAATATAACAAAAAAGCTAAATTTTTCAAAAATCTTAAAATTTTTCAAAACAAAAATTGAATTTTTCAAAAAAAAAATTGAATTTTTCAAAAAAAATTGAATTTTTCAAACATTCATCAATTTTTACAATTCAAAATTTGAATTTTTCAAAAATTCGTCAAGTTTTTCAAAACAAAATTTGAATTTTCAAAAGTTCATCAAGTTTTTTAAAACAAAATTTGAACTTTTCAAAAAATTTATCAAGTTCTACAAAACAAAATTTTGATTTTTCAAACATTCATCAATTTTTACAATTCAAAATTTGAATTTTTCAAAAATTCGTCAAGTTTTTCAAAACAAAATTTAAATTTTTCAAAAATTCATAAAGTTTTTCATAAAAAAATTAGTTTTTTTTCAAAATTCATCTAGTTTTTTAAAATAAAATTTTAATTTTTCAATAATTCATCAAGTTTTTCAAAACAAAATTTGAAATTTAAAAAGCATTGAATTTTTGAAAAGAATCTTTGGAATATTTCTTTTATCTTAACATGGCTTCAATGAGAATCCGTGCGTTTTAGAGAAAAACTTCTAAATTATTCAAATTATGTCATGTCACTTATTATAAGTTGACAATTTTGCTCTTTTTGGAACTAAAACCAAACTAACAGAAAGCAATAAAAAGTTATGAATTTTCACAAGCTCATATAATGATAATAATTCTTATTCTTGCATCAACCAAACAACAATTCCTTTTACTCATTGTGTATAACAAAGCAATTTAAAGAATTCATTTCCAATAAGAATGAGACGTAAACTTTTCATAATATAATAAAAATAATAATAATAATAAATTTCATAATACAGTTTCATTCTCCAGTTATTTGTTTACATCAAATGTCAATTTTTCTCTTCAAGTGTATTTTGTGTAACATTGCATTATTATTATAAATCGTGATGAAAATATATTATATATCAACATTTTTAATATAAATTGCACTTGCGTGACCTAACAATAAACTGTTTAATATCATTTGAACCTTTTTGTGGTCAAAATGGCACAACACTGGTAATCCATTAAAAGTAATAATAATTTTTGCATGATCATTTTATGTTCGTTTTTTTTTGAAAGTTGATGTTGAATTGTAAAACATGCTTATTTTTCAAATAAATTATGGTCCTTTTATCCTTAATGTTTGGAATAATATTTAATTTGTAGGAATGTAAAATATTGGAATAAATTTAAATTTCAATAGAGGAAAATTGAAATACAAATTGAAAATTTGTTGATTACTCAAAGCCAAACATAAGTCATGAGCTTATGTAGCATTTATGTAAGTGTATAATTTTAGGCAAACAATTTCGTATAATAGTTGTAAGAGCACACAAATGATTGCATTTTGGAAATAATAACAAGTACTTTGCAATATGTTGTTGTTATTAAATTTGTGAATGGAGAACAAGCTTAGAGCGCATTAATGCTTCACACAATAAACAATATTTTCCATAGTTTTGCTATGATGTTAGTTAAGGTTAATGTCAAGGGAGTAATTTTATTGCAATCTGTTGCTGTGGTTGTACCTTTGATTGTAAAACAAATTACGTTGAGTTCCTTATACATAAGGGTTATAAATATTTTAAAGGTGTTTAAATGAAATTTAATGTTGTGTTTATGACACGAACTTAAATGAGATTTTTTTTGATCTGTGACCTTATTTGTGGCTGTAATTTTGAACGTTTGGTTGTAAATAATGTTTCAAGATCTTTAGTTTGCTCAAGATTGTAAATATTCAAAAATTTGGCCCCTTAATGTATGCAATATAGACTTGGCTAATGCAATTTTAAAGCTTCAGATCAGATCTGATTTCTAGGGCGGTTTAAAAAGAGAACGAGCACTCAGACCTACAGACCAGTTCATTGTGCATACCCATTATCATCATATGTGATGAAGAAGGAACCAAATCTAGAGAATCAACTAAAGAAAGAAGTCCACTTGACCTGGTTCAGTTCAGGAAAGTGATGACACCTTCTCAGAAAGCTAAGGAGGGCAGACACCTTCATTGTGGCGTGATACCACGCCATCTGGCATGCTTGGAACATACACAGAGCAGATGTGCAACAATCTTCTCATGTTCATTTGCACATTGGATCTCTTGAGTCAAAATGAGTGAGATGATAGTCTAGAGTAAAATGACCAGTGAACATACCAACTACAACTCTGAGCTCAGTACGGTTCAATCTGATCAGTTGTCTAGATAAATCGGAATCAGGTTCCATGATAAAGAGGCGAGTCTGCCTGATTGGACCACCATTTCCGGAAAAGCCTAGCCTCTCAAGCCTTTTTCAATGATAAAGTTCCTTCAACTAAATTATCAAAGAATTATTACTGATTTAATTTTTTCATTAAAGCAATTACTTACCATCATATAAATTTTTTTCATGTATGTCGATCTAATTATTGCTCACCCAATGTCTCAACTCTTATAAAATGTAATAAAAACAGCCACTTTACAAGTCTATCAAACTCAATGAAATAATAAAAATTGACATATTGCATGTTTATATCATCATCAACAACAACTCATTTTAAACGACAACATCATTCAAATTTTATATACATTTTTTTTCCTCATTTGCGGTAATGATTTTTTAATATATAAAAAAAAAGTAATAACACTTAATGATATAAAATGAAATAAATACTTTGCCATCAGTGTTAATGTGGAAAAATATTTAATAGAAATGTTACATGGAATGAGAGTACTTGAACCAATTCAAATTCAACAATTTCTCTACACGAGTGATTTGATTATTGATTTTCTAGAACATATTTTTTTTTTTTACATAACACAACTGAACTAAACCAATTTTTATTTCAAATGAGTATCAGATGGGGCATAACCAGTCTATATAATTATCATAAGGATTTATTTACCTGTATTTTTTTTTCCTTCATCTACATTTTATATGTTATTTTATCGTGTTCAGTTAACACATATATACAAAATTTTTACGCTTCCTCTTCTTACTTGTGTATAAAAAAATTTTATGCCATTTAATAGGATGATAAATTGAGAATTGAATCAAATTCTTATTTTTTCTTCGTTTTTTTTCTCGTCTCTGTGCTCCTCCTGTTTTCGGTGTTAAACATCCTTTTCCGGTTGAGCTGTTAAATGTGTGTGTGTGTAAGCGTTGATGATGATCATCATCATAATATTGTTAATGTTGTACAACAGGTAAATCAACAAAATGTGTTGTTATGATTACCTGTGTGTGTGCTTCAATTTGAAGGAAAAAAAAACCAAATTTAAATTTAAATAAGTTAGAAAATTTATTCGGGAAGTAACATTCAATGAACACCTGAATTCCAGGAATTTATATATAATTTACGTTCATAATGAAAATTTTTATATTGATTGAGATTGAATTTAACGGTAAATTTCAGTGTAAGCGCATTTATATGGAGAGAAAAAAAATATTTTTTTTTTATTTTAATTTTTGCATTTGATTGTTTAATGAAATTATCTTAATTAAATTTAAACTGACAATACAAAATGGTCTCATTGTTCCATGCAATTCCAGTAAATGGAGATAAATTATACGATGAGCCATTGATTTCAAAATGTCTATATTTCCGTTTGTCAATTTTCATCTGTATTATTAATTAATTGGAAAAAAATAGAGAAAATTTAATACTTTACAGTTCGATTTAAATTGACAATGAAATATTAAATAGAGCGCAATTCATTGTTAGATCATAGAATTTATTCGGATGGATTTTTATTTTTTTTTAATATTTTATAAGGGAAAGGGAATTATTATTGAAAGCTTCGTTTATTTAAAGAAAAAATTACTCGTTCTAGAATGGACGAGGACAAAGAAATAGAAGGAAGAAAAATCAAAAGAAACTGAGGCACTCATTTGGACATTTCTGTAAAAAAATCTGTCGAATGATGAAAAATGCTGTGATAAAACGATGCAAGTTAAAAGTACAATGTCACAAAAAAATTTCATAATTTTAATAAATTTGTGCCAAAAAACTTTTGTAAAAATCAAACAAAATCATGTTCGTACTTTTTTTTTAACAAATAATCGGTGTTAAACGCTTATAATTCCTTTTGCAGTCTGTTTCACTCATTGCGGTTTAATTTTAACATTCAATTGTTTACACACAAATATTTATTCAAAACAACAATAATAATAATAATAATAGTAATTGTTTAAATTTGGTTAAATTTTGTGTAAATATGTAAATATTCAATATTTGTGGCTTTTCATTTTAAAATGAGTGCGGATCACAAGTATCTGTATGGCTAATCTTAGTACACATGGCCTATGGTCCATCAAAAAATATGAAATTTTTGTTCTATAAAAATTTTTGAATCTGCACTAAAAACCGAAAAACAAGGGTTTCAATTTTTTTTATTCTTCAATTTAAACTGCAAAAATGACATGGTTTTGTATGAAATAAGTATGATGTTTGTTCTTGAAAGTTGTAGATCATAATTTGGAGAAAAAAGTTTTTATTTATCATTTTACATGTTTTCCTACAAAAAAATCGATTTTTTGTCAAAAAACATCGAAAACATACGATTTAATCAGATTGGCCATACAAACACTTGTGATTCGCACTCACTTCGGAATGAAATGCCACATTTGTAAATATGTTAACAAATATAATTAAAAACCTCAAAATTAATTTTATTTTAAGTTGTGGTAAGTTTAATTGAACAAATTTGTTAAAGCAAAACTTAAATAAAATCTTCTTTCATGAAAAATTCATTGAGCACTTTTATTAGTAGGTTTATGTGCAATCAAGTGTATTTTTCAAATGAAATTTCTAATCTTATTAGTATCACATTCCGAATAATTTATCTGTTCAAATCAATATGATTCCAATTCAATATTTTATTTATCATTATTATTATTTATATGTTAATGATAATATAAATAAATAGGTAAACAGTTATCAATGATGTAGAATCAATATGATTTGATTTTTTCTCGTTTTTTTTGTATCTTTCAGAAAATTCACACTTCATTTACTTTGAATAATGACGTATTTATAGATAAATAACAAATCAAAATGTGAATGTTTTCATGTTTATGATGAATTTTTATTATGATTTTATATTGAAGTGAGTTAGAATAAGATACAAAATTAACTTTAAAATTATTTTGAAAGGGTGACTCATATAAGATGAGTTGAAGAGGCTTTTTTTTTATGATTAATTAAAAAAAACTTAATCGTTTAATTTAAACAGGAATAACTTTAGGCTCAATTTCAACTGTTCCATGTAAAATATTTGAATCATGTTCTTCGGCATCTTCGAACGCTGACACACACTTTTTCCAATAAAATGGACAGACATTTGAACAACAATCGGTATTTTCATAGCACTAAAATAAAAATTAATATCATTGTCTTTAAAGAGGAATTTTCAAATAAAAAAAGCTTTTAAATACTTACAGGTTGTCCAACTTTTGCACAAACTTTATCATTTTCATCGACGTCTTGGATGCTAATCACAGCTCCAAGAGCCAATGAAACTGATATCAAAACAATGAAGGTTTTTGTAAACATATTTTAATATTTTTAAATTAAATTCGATTTTTAAATTTAACTTGACTTGTTCGAATGATGAGTGAGAAATGAATGAGTAATTTTTTGTCATAATAATTTTTAATCATGTAGAAATGGAATTACCTCAGAAGTAATTTTATCAGTAACTATACAGAAATACGTAATTTTTATGTCAAATTAGGTTATCTTGGCTTTTTAAATGATATTGTAAATGAATGTGTTTGTATTGTTTTCAATATTTATTTATTTTTTTATTGTTTATTTTTTTCTATGGAATTCTTAAGAACACATTGACAGTGCAATGCAACAAATGAAGTGGTCAATAAAAAAAAGATACATTGTAAAATATGATTGATTGGTAAAATGCTTGAAATTCCTGTCTGAATATAATGTGACTGCTAATGTCCGACAGTCTTAAAGCCTTTTGATGGATAAAAAGAAATTTCAATTGAATGTCAAACTTTTCTCTGTAGAATTAATCAAAGAAAATTATTGAATGAGCAAATCAAATACGAAAGCAATCGAATATAAAATTGCAATTCTTTGTTGTCTATTGATGATTCCAAAAATAAAATTCATTTCAAGCAGCAGCCAAAAATACAAAATAAAAAAAGAAAATTTAATAAAAGTAATATCAATGACACCAATATTTTGTTGGCTTATTGACAACTCACTTGAGATCCAGATTTGATGTTGTGTATGTGAAAAGTGTGTGAAAAGAAAAATTTTCTTTTAACTCAATGTAATACTTTTTCATATACTTTTTCATTTAACATCAAAATCATATATTTTTCATGTCAAACCATGAATTTGCTTACCTATAAACTTTATTATTATTGTAAAGTTGAAGGAATATGTGACTGCCAACATGATTTTTATTTTTTAGCATAGTAAGTCAATTCATTTTTTTTGTGAGCTAAGGATTTATTGTGAAAAAGAAAGAAAAATATTTTTTTATATGCTATAGTGAATGACAAATATCATTTGTGGTTAAGTTGTTCAAATACACACAAGCACAAGCACATTCACGAATACTCAGCTCTTGAAATGAAAAAAAATTGTCTGTATTTGAATGTTTTATCCTTTTGAGGATCAGCATTTTTTTTCCATTACATATGAATTTATTGTACAAGCGTTTCTTTGATTCGACTTTCATCTGTTTAAGATTTTCTTTGATTGAGTTAAAGAACTTGAGTATCATAGTGACTTTAAATTTCATATATGACATGCTGCGATATGCAAATTTGATATGAAACCAAAAATATGAGCTACTTTTAAACTTCTGAAGCTGTCATTCTCAAAGTATTGTAACTCGATTATATCATAAGTGTTTTTTTTGCGGAAGTGAAGAATGCTTGACTTTAAAATTCATGCATTTTATTCTCTCTGAAATTTGGTTATGAGTCGTTTGACCCACTTTGAAGTGAGAACTGTTAAAAACCTCAAAATTTCTGCTTAGTGTTAGTTTAATATCACCTCTCTTTGCTCATGTATGAATCCTTACATTTAAAATATAATTTAAATCTCATCATATTTTAATTAGTTTTGTCGTCAATATTCATGTGTCGAAGAATAAAATTGAATATTTAATGAGAAACAAGTAATTTCCCTTGTGATATTCCTTTTCAATGGGAAACACATCTAATTTTAATAGCTAATTAAAATTCCAATCAAAGTAATAATTATCTTTATTAATCATAAATTTAAAATTTAATTTTTAAGTCAATTCAAAATTTTATTTTAATATTTCAGCAATTTTTTCTGTAATGAATATTAAACGAGAATTATCCAAGGTAATTATGAAAAAGTAAATAATGAGAATGATGCTGATTATGATAGTGATATAATTATAAAAGGATAAAATAGTTTGTTTACTTTAACTCATTTAGTACGATCATGCCATTAATGGAATAGCTTTGAACGAAAACACCCGGCAGTACTACTTATTTTGGTCCACAGATGGAGATTTTTGATTGACGCTTACAGAATGTTTGATGAATACAATTTTTAACGAATTTCCTGGTAATTTGGATAAAAATTTCGAATATTATGGGCACTCTTTTGGTCTATGCACATTACATGGGGTTGTTTGCGGGGCGTTTCCCCCTTACAGTGTTCTTTGAAATTACAATTTTAGTGGAAAACGGGTTAAATTAAAATAATTCAAATAGAAAGATTTTAACTCGATTGGAAAATATGAGATATTGATACTAATTTGAACTGATCAAGTTAAAAACTTATGCATTGAACGATATCATAACGCACATTTTTTTTTATCAGCATATTTAAAAAATTTTCATTGACATACATTGAAAATGATAGAATAGCAAATGAGTTATGGAATGTTTTTTTTTTACTTCTATTTACAGTTGATGATTAATGATTGGGTTCAAGTTTATTTTTATTACAGTTGTGTAAACTCTGAACAAGTTTAAAATAAATATATAAATAGTATCAGTATTATTTTATTTAAATTATATGAATTTATTTGCATAAGAACTCGCTGAAATGTCATTGACATGTATTTTTAATATTTTATATCGAAAAATCGGGATATTGGTCTAAAAAGTGGGACTTGTAGACTTTGATTTCAAGTTTCTTTGTTACAAATAATACTACAAATGTCAAATTTATCGTCTCGAAACTCGATTTCTTACCTAATTAACCCGTGACACACCTTTCCCTAGGCTACATCTGGTCAAGAATTAAATTCCGAAGATCTTTCTTACTCGAAGCGCCTTAAGATATGCTTCAAGACCATCGATCTATTTCGCTTAATGTCAGCCCACCTGAATTTAATCGTCTGGACTGATTCTAAAAAATCTCATTTTGACTCGTTTTTGGTCCATTCTCCTTTATGGTCTCCAATATGCAGTTTTTGACAAGCATGAGATCCAAATACTTGACCGAGCCCAATTTCCAAGGAGTATCTTTACTATGGAATCCAATAATTTCACAATGCTATAGGAAACAATATATTTTTTTTTTAATATAAAAAACAGCTAAAAAAAGGAACAAAAAAAATACATGTAACAAAAATTCATGAATACATGTTACATCGTTAAATCTGTGAACTCAACTAGAATTAAAGTACAATAAAAGTTATTTTTAACATAAAACTGTAAAGAACTTTAATGTTATAATAAAAATAATACTGAAAAAAATTTAATTTTTCAAATTTCCTTTAAAAACTTAAGGAAAAGCAACAATAATAATAAAATAAAATGATTTTTGTTTTAAAAGTTTTTAAGGATAATGAGTTCGAAAGCAGCTATTTATAGGAAATTAGAAAATTGTGGCACTAATACGATTTGAACTGAAATA
The DNA here is from genome assembly GCA_900002565.1 of Culicoides sonorensis. Taxonomy (NCBI): domain Eukaryota; kingdom Metazoa; phylum Arthropoda; class Insecta; order Diptera; family Ceratopogonidae; genus Culicoides; species Culicoides sonorensis. Next base: position 405,207 of record LN483480.1, on the reverse strand, counting down.
AAAAGGAAAAACTATTAAATTTAATTAATAATAGTGAGAATTTTTTAATGAAACTATACGAAAATCAGTGCCATTTCGTGTTGTGACACGGATTTAACTATAAAAAAGAAATTAACTTGACTTAAGTTAAACTTTTTTCATTGTTTCCTATAAAGCCTATTTTTTTTAAAAGCATTATTAAAAAAAATTCTAGCTTCTACTGATAAGTCCTTTTTTAAGGAAAGGTATTTGTAAAAATCAGAAATACTTACCACTGGGCGGTTTAGAAAAGTGCATTTCGATGGGACCCGCTTCATTGATTAAAATTAAGTTTTAAAACCGCAATTTTGAAATTTTTTAAAAAATTCTGTCATTTTGAAAAGTTTTAAAAAATGTTATAGAGTACTATGGAAACATCGAACACTTTGGGAAAATTCGGCAAATTAGGGTTCTGACCGTTTTCAGACTCTGGAGCCCAAACTCAAAGTTAAAGTTCAATTTAACATCTAACCTCTTCCATTTAGCAAAACGAATCAGCAATTATTCAAAATTTATACCGTTTTTTAACGGTTTTCAGGCTTTGAAACCTAATCAATGAGCACAATCTTAAAACTAATGAGTTTAAATTCATCCTTATGACTTGCTCTATCTCTGAGAGACCGTTCCGAAGTTATGGAAGGAACAGACATACAGAATGACAGTAATAGTGCATTTTTTCTTATGAAATGAATGATTTTTAATTCACTGTGAAAGTTGTCATAACAGAATTTTTTATATTATTATTGTTAAATATAACTCGAGGCACATCATTTATAATTTGCAATAAAAATATCAACAAAAATAAAATAACATTTACCATTGACTATTACAATCATTATTATCTGAATTATCATCAACTTGTGATAAAATGAAATAAGAGAAGGAAGATGAGAAACATGATTATTATTGTCTTATTGTTATTTTTACATTGATTCTCATATAAATTTTATCGTATTAATATCATTTTATTTATTATCAAGCTACACAATAACTTCAGCAGAATAAGTTGTTGTAAGATTATTAGTTTAATACACAGAACACAGAACAATAGCGAACATTTTTTCACACAATATTAAATCAAAAACAGACATAATAAAAACAAGGAATATAAAATAAATGGTATTAAAATATTATAATACTAACAATATTCGCATTAGCAGAAACGATTATAGACTTATTTTTTGTGTTGTTGTTGTAAAAGTTGTTAATGCGATTTTAACAAATATTTTTAATGGAATGAAAATTGTTCCTCACACTTAGCAAAGTTGTGTGTCTTTGTGAAAGTTTAAAGTATTTAGTTATCGTTAAATACTTTGTAGTAGTCAAATAGATTGTAAGTGACATTTTGTTAAGATATAGAAAATTTGTGATACAGACAAAGGAAAAGGGATATGAAAAGGACTTAGATACACTTATAGAATAGTGATAAAAGTTCATTCAATAGGAATTTATGTTTTCTTTTGTTCCTTGTCTTAAGTATGTTTTGTTAAAAGGTTTATTTTTTACTACAATTTATTACTTTTTCCTTTCTTTGGACGAAATAAATTTATATAATTTTATTATTTTGACATTTTCATGTTATGTGTCCTTATTTTCGGACACTTTGTTTTTTAATTTTAGTAATATTTAGTTTTCTTAACAGATATGATATTCAAAGATGTTAAAAAGAATTCTGAATTGTCTCACAATACAAGGTCATTCACCTTGTAAAAGGCGCCCTTTTTAATTGACTGTTACAGGGCTAAACTTTGAGCTCATTTGCAGTTTATCCAATTTTCGAAAAAAAAAGAAATATTGAGGTCAGATCAGATCAGATTTCTAGGGCGGTCTTAGAAAAAAACCAACATTCAGACCTACAGACGGGTCCATTGTGCATACCCAACATATGTGATCAAGAAAAAACCAAATTTAGAGAAACAACTTAAGTAATAAGAAGTACACTTGACCTAGTTTGGTTCAGGAAAGTGACCACACCATTTCAGAAAGCTGAGCACAGTAGAGAAGACAGCTTCACATTTAGGATTGAACTAATACTGGAGAAGTACTCACATAGCGTGATACCACGCAATCTGACATACTTGAGACATACACAAAGCAGATGTGCAGCAGTCTCCTCTTGTTCAGACCAGATATTGAAGTCATTTATATGCACTCTCAGTTTTATAAAAAAACCGAGATACATTTCCCATTAATTTTTTCATAATTAAAGTGCTGCAAAAAAAATATTTTCAGCTTTGATGCAAAAGTAATATGAGGAAATTCATTGAAATTTAATAATGTTCATGCTTGAGCCACGCATATTCATTATATTTTCTGTAATTTAAGTAAATAAAATAATAATTGGTTTACATCCCCATGAAAAATCAGACTACTGAGCCAAAAAATTATAATTTATAAAAAAATTAATGATCAAAAAAAAGAATAATTATGATTTAAGTTAAATTCGACTGTCGCTATTTCGCTTCTGACGTAATAAATTGGATGGCTGCTCATGGAATTTTTTTTGTTATGGAAGGTGACGCTGTGACGACGGACAAACCGTTAGCACCATGTGATCTTACAGGAAATTCACATGCACTTTCCTTTTTTTTCAATTTAACATTCATTAAATTTTTTCCCATAAAAATAAATTAGTGAGTAGGAGAACATTAATATTAATTATTTATGCAACAGCATTCTGTTTATTATTATTATTATTTTTTTCTATAAAATGCATTTATATCAAACTAAATAATAATAATGATAATAAAAAAATTAATAGGAAGTAACGTAATAATAAAAAGTTAATTGATGGCTGTGTGCAATACAAATTTAAAAAAATCATTAAAAAAGGAAGTAATGAAAATCATTATTTTTTTTTGCTGTTCGAGCAATTTTTTAATTTCCCTTATTTTTCTTCCTGTGAGGTTTAATGTTTTTCTGGTTGTGGTGTATTTGTTTTTCATTAAAACATAAAAATAATTTCTTAATTCTTTAACAAACTTTTTTTTAATATAAATATTTTGGTTTTTTTTCTGATTTCAGGAGCTTGTTTGTCTGCATTCTTTCAAAACCATTTAATTTATGTAAGTATTCATACAATTTTAAGCCTTACATAATTTAATTTCAATCAGTTTTCACAATTTCAATTCGTTGAATTCATATTTTCATTCTTCAAATACCGTCTTTTAAATCCATGCATTTGCAAAACAAACAACATCTTGCTTTACATAATTTCAAAACAATTTTTAATAATATCATATTTGTTTGAAATACCTCAAGGAATCTTATCGATATGAACATGATAATGCTGCGATAAACCAAAATCCACTAAAACTTTTTTTTTTCATAAATTTTTAACAAAAGAACATAATCATAAAAAAAGGGAAACAATGAAAATTTTTGAAGAAAAAGTTTTTTTTCTTTCAAAAGTTATTCGTGGAAATTGTTGAATACAAAAAAAAATTTATAAAAATATTTTATAGCAACACTTTTTCTTATTTTACCTTTTTTCTGGTAGATAAATTAAACTTAAACTGAATTGATTTTCAACGGGAAAAAAGACGAACAATTTTAATTAAGAAAAGGATTCACTTTCTGTGATAAAAATGATGAGTAGTTGTTTAAATTGATGGTGTAACAAAAGACCACCAATTTTTTTTTTATTAAGTATTTTTCTTCTCTTTTGTTTGATTATCATTTTTGGAATATTTTTTTAATCAAGAAACAGGTGATGATAAATTAACTGATTAAAAGTTGGGAAATAATGAATTCAAATTGAATTAATTTCTTTTCCTGCCTTTTTTAATTTTAATCATCTTGTTATGATAATAAATTTTCTTTGTTTCTTTTATTTTAATAACGTAATTATTCAATAACATGATTTATTTTTGTTCGTGCTCCCATTTATCCTTTGCATGTTTTGGCTTTATTCGGGATTTTTTATCTCCGTTAATTATTTTGATTTTTATGATTATTTTCCTTTTTTCTTTTTGAAGATTTTCTTCTAAAAGACTCTTTAAGATTACATTTCATTTAAAAAGTTTCGGATGGAGCATTTTCACGTAAAGCTTAGCCTCATGAATATGAACAAGTTTTGACATGTGATGTAAATCGAGTAGGAAATTATTGCAGAAAATGGAGATTGAAGCCTTACCTATCAAAAACTGAAGAAAGTTGCTTTCATTAAAACAAACAAATGATACACAACTTCAAGTGCAATTCAATGGATTACCTTTTCACCACAATAAGACACCAAAAATGTTGGGGACAAAATTAGATAGAAATCTTTCATTTAAAATCATCTTGAAGAAAAGGCAACTGCTGTGAATTGATTTGTTCTATCTGCAGCCGATTATATAGTCCTGTTTGGCTTAATAGTTCTCACTGTTATAAAATCAAAGTCCAAATCAATCATTCAATGAAAATCATATCTGGAGTTTAAAACCAACAGAACTACAATGGTTACCAGTTCTCAGTAATATTTTACCATAAAAACTACGAAAACAACAAGCTCTAGTCACAACAATTGAACGAAGTACAGGTAAAATCTCCATAATTGCACATCTCAAGGGACCAAAAAAATTGTAGCAAATAAAGAGAGTGTGCAAGTATAGAAAGTTTGACGTTTGAAAAAATGACCGTTATATTTCTTTCACTAGGTTTATTTAGTTTTAAATTTAATTAAACATTTTTTTTAACACGTATAAGGAGCTTTTATCACTAAAACAGTGCATTTTGGTACTTCATTTTAATTAAAATTGCAATTTGAACATGAAAATTAAACTAATGAATATTTTACAAAAAAACGTGATTTTTATGGAAAAAAATTTCTATAAATTATTGAAAAAGAAAAAAACCTCCTCTGGAACCTCTTGTTTTTTTCTTTATAATGAGCGTTAAAGAGAGAATTAAATAAACTATTTATTATTTTCGTTTTCCCGCTAAATTTAATTTATAATATTTTTGTCCGACATTTTTGTCACTTGATCAGAATCAGCGCCTGTTGAATATTTTTTCATAGATTACAACGCGTTTATGTATATTTACACACTAACACGTACAAATTTTAGACGTGTGATAAACCAAATGTTGTATGGTGCAATTAAGGAGATGATTTTTATTAGAAAATGATGTAGCAAATATGGATGTGTGTAATTAAAGAGAGTGTGCAAGTATAGAGAGACATTTTCATGCAAATCTGAAGGGACGTCCAAACATGTATTAATTATAGAGGTTTTGCAAGTATAGAGATGTGGAATTATAGAGATTTTACCTGTAATACATTTGCCAATTCAATATTTTACGGTGAATATCAATCTATCCCACCGAATCGCCTTGTTCGTACACCTCCATACATTACAGCAAATGAATTGATCTTGAACAATTTTAATGTAGAAAGAGAATGGAAAATCTATGGAATGCAAACCTTCCAAAATATAGTAATCTGATAATCGATCCATCAATTCTTGTACCGGGTGCTCATTTAGGTAAAAGCGAGCTTCCCATAGCTTTCCTATTCTGATTAACTTCCTTGGTCATAGGAGCACAGAAAATTCCCAATCTGATCATTTTTGATCTTTTAAATCAAAGTTTTGCTCAATCACCTCACAACTTAATGTTAACCACGTCAAATAAAATCAATGCTCTAAAAAATCATTCAGGAAAAAAAACTGCATACATCATTTTCACTATCGTTTTATCAAAAATCATACCTTTCTTAAAATGCTCCTTTCAAATTAGTATTCAAACTCCATTTTTTGTATGTGATGTATCTGAAAAATTAAAATGAAAAATGTACTCAAATGAACCTAACTTTCATTAAATAAAAATGAAATAATATTTTATTTGAATGTAGTTCAACGCTGTCTATTCCTTTTTCTTACCATTTTATCGTTGTACGGATAAAATACCTATGAAGAAATAAGAAGAAGATATAGAAAATCAGTAAATCACTGTAATAATAATAATAATAATAATGACGATAATAAGGACATTCACCATTCACCATGTTTATAAGTAGATACTTAAAAATAAGAAAAAAATGAAATATTTCAGTTAAGTACCAGACAAGAAGATGATGAAAAAGGATAAAAGAGTGATTTGTGGTAAATTCCTTATATTAAAAAGTCAGATTTAAATTACTTTCAAAGTTTTGTTATATAACTTTCTTAATATCAGTGATGTAGTTGAAAATTGTTATTATAATGGAATTTGTTGAGATTTTTTGGTCCCATTTTAGAAGTGCTTCTCTTAATTTGGTTGTTTTACCCTCATTAAAAAAGATATTTGAAATTTTGAATGATGAATTTGACACCGATAATTGGCTCTCACACAAAAAATTTGCAATGTATCAACTGTCTATTACGCGTAAAAAAAATTAATAAGATTCACTTGTGATATGTCGAATTGCCGAAAAGACACAAAAAAGATGAAAACACTCAAAGCTAACAACCGTGAACCATTTCATCTTTCTGTTGTATGATATGGGTTAGGCACGGTGTTTCACTTTTTATTGTAACAATATAACACCATGAAATAAAGCTCTTAAAAATGAAAAAGTGGCTGAGATGCGTTACAATGCGATTACACCGAGATTTCATTTCATTCACATAAAATTATCACATCAATCTTATTGTCTTGTTCTATTCACGAATCAACACGATTTTTTATTTTATTATTTCCTTTTGTCAGAATTTAGTACCTGTTTCACGAAACTTCAGATGAATGTAACAACACATGTATAAATTGATAAATTTGTAACGAAAAAATCTTACATTTACATCGTATAATTATAAGAATTTTATACCTGATCCATCAATCTTAAGATATTTTATTATTAAAGCCACAAGACAGAAAGTTATCGCCTTACTTTTTTATTTTTTGCCATGTAGCACACACAGCTTTTTAATTTTTTTTCTCATAAAACTTTTTCATCATTACGAGATTACGTTTTGTTTCTTCACTTTATTATCCGGACAGTGAAACGATTACATGGTTTATGTGGGTGACGACACTCTGTGATATTCATAGTCGTATAATCGTAAGGTCGATGAAAAATTTGATGAGATAATAAATTAAAAATGAAGAGCCAATTATCATTAATACTGTGAGACATTTTTCTTTTTTTTCATGCATTAAAGGACGAGACCTGTTCATATCAGGAAATTGAATGTAGCAGTTTTTCCTTGAATTTGAAGTTACAGTGAAATAAAATATCAATAATCCATAAGCTTTTTGTATGGCATTGCAATGTAATCGAAAAATTCAATATGGATTTAAAAAAAAATTCAATTAAAAATCCATTTATAAATTTCTATAAATCATAATCTGAGAGAAAATCTTCATTGAATTGTAATTTAAACGAAACTTGTCATCAAAGTGAGCTCAAACGATATTTTCCCATTTTGCCAAGATATTTCAGATATTGAAAAATAAAATTAATGTAAAATTGATAAAGAAAAATGAAAAATGTGATTAAACTTTAAATTTTGAATAAAAAACGATGCATATTGAGTTAAAAACTGTTTAGTGAGTACTTAGAAAGCTGGTTGGCTGTATTTTCTGGAAAAAGTAAACAATATTGAATTACAAATTGAATTGAATGTTCAAAGAATTGTTCTGTGTCTATGTTGTGAATATTATGTTAAATAAGGAAAAATAACAAGAAAAACAGATAAAATAATATTTTTTCAGGAGCAGTAAAGAAGAAATAAGTAAGAAAGTTAAATTTTATTTCTTTGAGTAATTTTACAACAAAATATAATTGTACGTTGTAAGTTTATTTTTCCATCAACAATATTTCGTTTCATAACTTTCTGAGAAGATCATTGCAGTAACATAAAAGTAATTTTATTTATTTATTTTTTTGAAGACAAACTTTAGTTGTGTAGAGTATTAAATTACAATATTACGCTACAAATGTATATCGAATCGTTAACAGCCAAGTAAAGTTGGGAACTGATTTTCTTGATGTAATATGAAAAACAAAATTACTGCAAATTATTTTTATTTTTTTTAATTTTTTTGTAAACTAATTTATGAACAAGGAGCTGAAGACTAAAAAGATTATTAAGGTGTTGAAGATTAATTTTTTTAACAATTTAAATTTCAACCGCTATTAAAGAAAAATTATTAAAAGTTATAAGCGATAGCTCTGATTTGCACACATTCTTCTTTTTGCATTCCGGGCACTCTAGGATTTTTCCCTGATTGTGATTTCGAACTTTATGTTTCTTGAGGCCACACTTTATCATATACTTTACCTCACAATATTCACATTTTAATATACTCTGCTGTCCTCTAGTCTGCTTCTGTGTTAGTTCCGTTGTTTGTTGGGACACGTTTTTTTCTGGTTTCTCGAGGTTTTCTCGTTGCTCGTAGTTTACTGATTGAGGTTCATCTTGATCTTGTATCATCTTAATTTCGTTATTTTCTATTATTTCGACAATTTCGGATTTCAATTCATCGATGATTAGTCGAATCAATTTTTACACAATAGTGAAGAATTTCATTTTATTTGTGCACGTTCCATGTGAATCTTATTACATTAAAATATGCGATTTTGTGAAAATATTTCTCATGATTCAAAAATATATCCGAATTCTTATTTTTTTTTCATACCAAATATTTTTGAACAATTTTATTTGTTTATTTGTATTTCTTCTTTTATTTATTCACATATTTTCACATGAATAAGCTTTTTTCGTAAATGTATTTGTAAGAGAAAAATATTTTAGAAATTTTTATTGTTGTACTTCTTTCTATTGTTTATTGTTTTGTAACTGATTTGTTGATTCAACTTTCTTCAAATTATTTGGATTTACGTGAATTTCAGGAAAAATTGAACTTGAATGTTTACTTAATTAGAATATACGACATTATTTGAATCAGGCGAATTTGGCTTCAACTTTGCTGAATAAACCATGGACATATTGCATAAATTCAGGGGCCAAAAATTAAAAACACAATTTTGAGCGTAATTTACGGTTTTTGACTTAAATCTCATGTATTACAAGTTAAAATGATATTTGATTGGACTGAAAAATGAACCCCAATGCATTGAAATATTTAATATAATTCAAAATTGATCAAATTTGTAATGCATCATAAAATAAAATTTACCTGAGGATTAAGAATTAAGTTTAAATTTTAATATTTCCTTATAAAATGAAAATGTTCCATAAAAATACGATCAAGAAAAACTTTTCATTGTCACTTAACTTTGAATTTTAAACGGTTTTTTTTCACGTATAAATGTCTTCATTTTTTCACATTATTCCTTCAATTAAGGATTAAATAAAAAAAATAAAGGAAAGGAAAAACTTTTTGAAATGTTAATGAAGCAAAAATTTAAGTAATCGCTTTTAAGAATCCGCATTACAAAATAATCTGTCTCCTGATGTGAAATATTTTCATACTCGCACAATTTACATTCAAATTATATCATTACACACAGAATTTTCACTTGAAGCAAAAAAAAAAATGAAAGTACGAAAATGTTATTCATGAGCTGATAAATATCTTGTAAATTAAAATTTTTAATTAGCTTGAAATAAAATTAAATTGCTTGTACACGTACGATTATCATGCTGTTATTTTTTCACTCTCTCTCTCACACTAAACGTGATGTAAGAAAGTTAAGAAGAAAACGAAAAAGTTTTTCTTGTCGTAATTATTTTTTAAGAACTTAATTTCACTGTGTGTGTGTTTGACTACTCAAAAGATTTATTAATTTTTTTCAGGTTGTAAATTACTTTTGAAAATGTAAAATATTCATTTTATTTTCATTATTTTTTTGATGGAAAACAACATCAAATATTACGTGTCATATCAGCATCACTGTAATCAAAAAACTTTTTTTTTCCATTTTTAATTATTTATCATTTTTTACGGTTATACAAAATCTGTGAATGATAACCGTAAATTAATTTGTCAAAACAACACCTGGCATTACACTAAACAAGCTTTTGTTTTTCAAATTTTTTTTTTGAATGTATTTTTAAAGAAAATCGATATTTTTTACATGTTTGCTTTCAAATTAATATTGTTGAAACGTGAATTAAATTTCATTGATTTACTTTCTAAAATTTTTTTTCATAGTCATCTCGTTATGATGCATTTTGTTCATCAGCTATTCATTAATTAAAAATGTCTCGCCCACAGATTGAAAATTTATTAATTAAAAAAAATTGATTGATATGAAAAATACAAAAAATTGAATTTTGTATGTTGACTTTTCTTAACTCGTTCAGGTATTCGTGTCAAATTTATTTGTTAAATGAAAAGGACAGGTCAGTAAGTTGTGATGAAGTGTCACATTTCAAATAAGTTTTTTTGTAATGCGCTCAAATAAAAAAAGGCAAACGCTTTAGGGAATTTCAAGAAATCTTTTACCCATTTTGGATGATTCTTTATTGAATTTTTATTTTTTTTAAAATATAGATTTAAATTACAAATTTCATTCTCATAATATTTGATGAAGAAACATGAGAAAGGTTTAAGGTCAACAAATTATCATCTTCTTATGATGAGAAATAGTGTAATAAAAAATGTTGAAAGTTCATATAAAATAAGAGGTTTATTATGCATACTGACATTAAAAAATTTCTTTAATTTCAATAAAGAAAAATAGAAAATTTAATTCTTTCTTCAAAATCATCAATTTTTTATCATTTTATGCCATCATGCTCATATTAATGCTGAAATTTGAATAATAATCGCAAATGTACATTAAAATTAATAAAAAAAAAGGGTTCAGTATTAAAAAAAAATGCAAAGGACATGAAATGATTTAGACTTAAAGTTATAATACGAGAAAAAATTATATAATTTCCGGATTTGAAATGAAATGAAAAAAGAGCATAAAATAAGTATTAAAAAGGCACAAAAAAGTGTGATAAGCTTGTGCTATCATCATAATATAATTTTTATCACAACATAAGCTGAAAACATTTTTTATTCATAGGATTTTTTACATAGTGCCTTGATCTGTAAGAAAAGTATCATAAGCAATTGTTAATATAAAGATTTTTTTTTCATGAAAATTGATGGAATTTTAGATTTGGATAAAAAAATTAAATTAAATGCATGTGTCTTAAGCGCATTTTCAATTTCAAATATCAATTCATCACAATATTACGATTTCTCACATTAAATTTCAATCAATAAATTAACAGAGTGATTTCTTTCAAAAAGTTTTTGCACAATTGAATTGAAACATTTAAAAATATCACGTCAAATTCATTTTTTTTAAACAAAAATCTCTTATCAAATTGAATGCCCATCAAAAATAAAAAAAAAATATAATAATTTTTATCCCATAATGAATATCTCAGCACGATACAAAATTTTCTGAATCTAACAATAAAAAAAATCAGTAAAATGGTCTGACATTGAACGACCAGATGAAATTTCGTTATTATCAAATACATTTTGTTCAAATTTACAAGTTTAAGACTGATATGATAGGGGATTTATCTTAAATTATAAAAAAAAATTTATGGTCCTCTTTACGAATTTATTTATTTTGTCACTTGGCTTTATTATTTTTTCAATTTTATTTCACTTTTAACATTCATGCTGGCTCTCAAAAAAAAAATATTATGATAAGAATGAAAATGATAAGAGATATTATGGAAAAAAGGAAAGAGCGAGGAAAAGCTGTCTTTTTGAAAAAAAAAATAAAATAATATTTATTTATTGTGGATTTTAACACTCCATGAATAAACGGATTCTTTTTTTAACTTTTTTTTTTGAATTTCATGCAAATTATATTCTTCATAAAAGTTGTAAAGTTACTCTGTAACACCGAATTTATTTTATATTTTATTAAATCAGATTTTCATTTTCCAAGTGACTTTTTTTGATGCTTTTTTAAATAAAATGTTATAACAGTTAAAAAAATTTGCAGTTGAAAATTAGAATCTGCGATTCGGAAAATGAACTTTTAAAATAAATTCACAAAAAATTTACTCAATTGCTTAAAGTACTGTCAAAACTCAAGATTATTGGTTTCAAGACTTTCTGTAGCAATCCATTTCCTTCTTTTTTAACAAGTAAAAAAAGAATAAACTGTATTTTAATACAAAATATAATAAAAGCCATTTTACTTTTACCTTTTTTAAAAGAAGAAAATGTATTTAATATGAATATAAAATTCTTTTGAGGTAAAAAAACCTTTTGTTAGCAAGGATTTACAATTGTTTTTCTTTGCCATTGTTACATGTAAAATTTTTAAAAATTATGAGAAACTGTATTTATTGTAAAATTTTAAACCACATACATATTCATGAAATAATAAAACTTTTGAATTTAAAGAATTTTCATGAAATATTATGCATAATATTTTATTTGGATGAAGACAATGCTAGTGGAATGTCGCTAAAGTTAACATTTGTGTAATGTTTATTTAATTCCTCTTTTAATAACTCTGAGTGTGCCCAGTCTCTTGTTTCACATTTCACTTTAACCTGTTTAATGAAAAGAAGGAATTAATTTGAATTTAAAATGACGGAAAATATGAAGAAATAATAGAAGATACCTCAACACTGTAAGTATCTGTGAGCCAAGCACGTTCATGCATTATGTCTTTGATTGATACGCCAAGTTTTGCTAAAAGTTTACACAATTCCAAGATACCACCTGGACGGTCACTGAGTTCCACTGTGAAACGGAGTAATCGACCTTCTGATGCCAAGCCACGTTCAAGACATCGTCCGAAAGTAGTTGTGTCAATATTTCCACCACAAATCAGAATGACAACCCTATAAAATACGATTATTTTATCTTAAGCTAAGTTCTATTTAACATGGAATTTGAATGAAAAACATCAGAGTCTCAAAATATTTCGACATAATTTGGTTTTCCAAGTAGGATTGCTTAGATCATCAGCATTGTACTAAATTTACATAATTTAAAAGTTTTTGAATACTTACTTTTTTCCTTTGAATTCTTCTAATTGTCCTGACATGATAGCAGCAAGGCCTTGAATTTAATAAAAACAAATCAAAGTTTTCTTAACATAATTTTTGTTTAAATTATTCAAACCAGCAGCTCCAGCACCTTCCACCACACACTTTTCTAATTCAACTAGTCGTAAAATTGCTAGAGCGATCCATTCTTCTGACACAACAATCATTTTATCTACCAAAGGTGCGGCTGTAGCATAAGCATTGTATCCTACTTTTGGTACAGCTAAGCCATCGGCCAGAGTGCTTTCACTTTCCACCATTATTGGACCACCATTTTCAAGTGCCTTTGAAAAACTAGGACATTTGTTCGATTCAACTCCCTGAAATAGAGTGAAAATTTAATCAATTTTTGAATACACCGTTTGTATCTTAAATTAAAAGTAAATATTGGTATTCAACCAAGAATGAGAAAAGTAAATAAAAATACAAATAAAAAAAAACTCACAATAATTTTTGTATTTGGACTAAGAGTTTTGACAGCAGTTGCTATGCCAGCAATTAATCCGGCACCACCAACAGGTATAATTACAGCATCGGCATCATTCACTTGTTCAACAATTTCAAGGCCAATTGTTCCTTGCCCGGCCATAATGTGTGGATGATCATACCCATTTACATAGAGCAAGCCCTTTTCTTCACCCATTTTCATTGCAAGTTGTTTGGCTTCCTTCATATTAGCTCCTTTCACAATGACATTTGCCCCGTAATTACGACATTTTTGCACTTTCATAATTGGCGCAGTAACTGGCATCACCACAGTAACAGGTATATTCAATTTCATTCCATGATAACAAATACCTTGAGCGTGATTTCCCAAGGATGCTGATATCACACCTTTCCGTTTCTGTTCAGGAGATAACTGGAGCAAGCAATATCTGGCACCACGTTCTTTGAAACTACCGGTGAATTGTAAGAATTCTTTTTTCAGGTAAATTTCCATGCCTGTCTCTTCTGACAAGTGACTTTTGCGACAAGGAGTGAACTCGATACCACCTTTGATTTTGAAGGCAGCTGAAGTTACATCTTGAAATGTGATCACAATTGGATTTTCTGGATTGCAAAATGGATCACGGCACTCAGCTTCTTCTTCCTGACCAACAGGAATACTTGCAAGTGAACTCATACTACCCTTGTTGTTAAATTTTCCGCAATATGCATTTTTATCGTTCTCTCGTATTTGAGCATCACTTGGCACTGGTGATGGACTCTCCGTTATTTCAGCACCCATTTCCAAAAATAGTGATTTGCTCAATTCCGAACCGATTTTTAATTTTTTTACGATCAATTTCAAATAATTTCGAATACACAACTGATTTAGTCTGGATATTATCAAACGTCTTTTATACTGAACGACATGTTGATTAATTTTATTAACATTACCAATAAATTATGTGAAAATCGTAACATACATAATCTAGTTTTTTGACGTGTTAAAATTTTATACACCAACTTAGACGTAGAATTACGATTTTTTATCGCACTTTATTTTTCGTGCATTTCGTAAGAAAAAATGCACTATTACAGACGGTTTGTCCGCCATCCGTTTGTCCGTTCCATCCATAACTCCAGAATGGTTCATCGGAGCGTAGTCGGGTTTTTTTTATTAGACAGAGGAGGTCTTAAGGATGATTTCAAACTCATTAGATTTGAGATTGGCCTCATGGATTGGGGTCCAAAAATGGATTGGGGCCTGAAAAACCGTTAAAAACGGTCAAAATTTTTAAAAAGTTGATAATTTGTTTTGTTGGATGGAGAAGTTTACTAAAATGAACTTCAACTACTTGGCTCTGAGATAAGGCTCAAAGATTGGGCTCAGGGATTGGACTCAGAAATTAGGCTCAGGGTTTGAGCTCTGAGATTACACTCCAGAGCCTCCAAAGTCTGAAAACGGACCGTTATTTTCAAAATGGCGGTTATTTTGGTTTGTTTTATTTTCGATTTTTTGAAACATTCAGCCATTAATTGATTTTTAATTATTAAAATTAAAACTTAATTATCAATGAAACGAGTCCCATCGAAATGCACTTTTCTAAACCGCCCAGTGGTTAGACTTTCCAATTTTTTAAAATTTCTAACAAATTGAATCAATATTGATTAAATTGATGATTTTTTTTAATTTGATGTTTATTTGTCTGAATGAATAATTTTGTGATAATTGAATTTGAGACTGTTTGAGCCATGTGTACCTTTAATGTGACTGGTAAATAATAACAAATTATATAATTTCATTTCAATTCATTTTAATTTTGACAAAAACCTTCAGCGAAATAAATCGATAGATAAATTTTCGCAAATGTTACCTATTTAATTCTAAAAATAAGCAAACAATTACACATAATTAATGTGCAAGATAAATTTCAAACAAAGTAAAACATTGAGATTGTATCTCAGTGTAATATTTATCACAAAGCATTAACTTTCTTGTTAACATCGTGATGCGTATCTGTTATGTTAATATAACGCTTCAAATGTCAATTTAAACTCCATTCATTGTCATTAAATTTTCCAGCATACTATTCATTGTTCATATTTTACATTTTACATGATAATATACAACAATGAGATAACACACGCACTCTTCTGTTGAAACACTCGAGTACCACTTTATTTAATATTATTGTTGTTGTTGTTCTTGTTTGGTTCTATAAAACAATTTTCATCCATTTTTGTATAGACAGGAACATTAAACGTTAATTTCAAATAATTTTTCTTCTTTGATGTCATAAATTTAAAAAAAATTACAAATTTTCCGTTTGTAACGGAATCTTCTTGTGTAGTACAAAACAGTAACCGTTTGTAAGAGCAATAACACTTATGTTGAACAAGACATTCATTTTTAAAGAGGAAAACATACACACAAAAAAAACATTTTATTTAAAAATGAAAATAAACAAAATATTTTCGTGTTTGGTTTTTGTTCTATTTTCCCAAAAATTTTACAAAAGCAATGAATGAAAAACATTAAAAATTATGCCAGACAAAAGCTTTCAAACTTCTTTGTGAATATTCAAACAAAATACCATTGTTATTCAATTAGATTCATAAAACATGTTTACGTACATTTAATATTTGTCTAACAAAAAAAAATTATTTATTGTTTATTTATCTACTTACGTTCAAACTGTGATTCATGAAAAACATTTTATTATTTTGTTGTAAAAGAAGTCAAAATGAAATGAACATTTAAATATAAAATAAAATGAATTTACAAATAATTTTAAAAACAAAGGAATAAAATATGTGCTACATCTATTTCCATTTTATTTTGAAACGTTTTGTCTGTGTGTGTAAATAATTTTATAAAATTACATGAAATTTTTCAAATTTACTTTTATTTTTTTTTTGTATGTGTTTACGCTTTGAAAATTCAGTATGAAAATTAAAAATTCACAGTGAACAAGATTTTTGCTGTTTAATTCTCTTTTTAAATGAATAGTTGTTTTATTGATCCACTTGGATCAAATGTCGTCTTCTTTAAATCCAAAATTATTTCAAAAAATGAGATATTTTAACCATTGGGCGGTTTTGAAAAGTGCGTTTCGATGCGACTCGTTTTTGTTGGATGGAGGAGTTTACTAAAATGAACTTTAACTTATGAGCTTTGAGATTGGGCTCAGAAATTAAGCTCCAGAGTCTCCATACCATGAAAATGGCCAAAAGACAAAAACCCAAAATTTTCCAAAAACGTCTGATTTGTAAAAACTTTTCAAAATGGCGGATTTTTCAAAAAATTTCAAAATGACGAAATTTTAAAAATAAATTTTATTTAACAAAAAAATTAAGCAATTTTTAAAATTGAGCTCCACAGTCTTCAAAGCCCAAAATTTTCCAAAAATGTTCGATATGTAAACATTTTTTAAAATGGCGGATTTTTTTATAAATTTTGAAATGGGAATGTTTTAAAAAATAAATTTCATTCAACAAAAAAATCAAGCAATTTTTAAAATTTTTAACCGTTTTTAACGGTTTTCTGATGAGCCCAATTTCAACAAAAAAATCAGGACGAATCCGATGGACAATTCTGAAGATATGGAGTTGAATGTGGAACAGAGTGTCAGAGTGACGGCGCACGAAATCACTTTAAATGAGAAATTCTAATCACTGGGCGATTTAGAGAAGTGTATTTCGATAGGACCCAACCATTTTCTTATTTTATCTTAAAAATTTCATTTTAACTTTTTTTTTACCATATTCAGGCTCAAAAGACTCAAAGTCTAAGCCCAATCTCAAGACAAGTTGGTCTCTTAATGCATTGACTTGGTCACTTCAGCAAAGTTGTAGCTTGAAATATTTTCAACAAATTTGTTTCAAAAATTTTTTTTGATTTTTTTTTCATGAAAAACAATGAAATTTATCAAAAAACCAATTTTATGTAGTACCTCGAGAACATTTGAATTGAGGTTAATGACCAACAACTTATCAATCAACCCTATGCAGGTATCTTAACTCCATTAACTGAACAAAATTCACTATACAGACAAAAAAAGCAATGAAACCAGAAATTATAATTAAAATATCACCAAAACTTAGTTTGAAATGAGATTGATTAAAAATATTTTCCGTTTCTAATTATAATTATTACATTTAAAATTTTAAAAGGAATTCCACTAACTTACAGTCATCATCAAGTTTGTTGAAAATTGTAACTGAAAAATAACACACAGTCGTCGTATTTTTATAGCACCTTACACATTTTATTTATTAAAATATAAATTAAGCAGCGGTTGAGTTGAAAAGTGTGAGTTATTTTTAAATACCAAAACCACGTTTTGTAAACTAAACACTAAAATGCTTACATTGAATGCTGTATGCCACAAATTTTTGATTAAAATTTTAATTATATTTCACTTCATTATCTCCTGGTGTAAACTTTATCTTTAAGAAATTATAAATTAAGGGAAGAAAAACAGAAAGAAAATGAACTTTTTTCTTTTGGTATTATGTTATATTTGTGGTTTGTATTTGCGTTTGTTATCAAGATGTCAAATAAACCAGTTCCAGATTGTAAGCACAAGCTGTTGAATTTTGTTTGGACTAAAAATAGAAAAAAGAAAAATTAAATTACATCTTTAAGTAAAGGGAAATGAACCTTTCGAGTGACAAATTTTAAGGGAAAAAAATAAAAAGTAAGCAAAAAGGATGTGACTGAATTTCAAACCTGTTTCCTTTTTCGATTTAATCATCGGTCTTTATTAGATTTTTCATCATAAATTTCATTTTCCGCCTAATAGCTCAAGTCAATTTTAATCATTTTCACCTTTATTTTTTTTTTATTTTTTTAATAGAACTATTACGATGGTAATCGTTTCCTTTTTTTTCTTTATTTACGTTTCTTGATTCGAATCATTTAAGTAGAGGGAACAAAAACAATAGTAAATATTAAGCAAAACTCTGAGATAGATAAAGAGAAAGCTGTGTGGAAAACAATTTCCGTTTTGCGTTTATAACATTATTATTTGAGTAATCTTACAATTTATCTCTAAGGAATTACGATTATATTTTTGTCTGTGTGCATTTCTGAAGAAGCAAAAATACAAGCAAATATAAGTGTTATCACGATCAAAACAAATCTATGTAATGTGCGAAAAAGGAAGAAAACTATTTAGCAAATACACACAGAGAATTTCCTTCTTGTTACCTTTTTTATGAGAAAATTCACCAAATTAAGTCGGTGAGTGTATGTTTTTTTTTGTACACAACGTCTAAATGTGGGGGTGTAAATGTTTGTTTGTCTTTTTGCTGTTTTTTTCTTTGTTATTTTTTTCAGTGTATGAGATGATTGTTGATAAGGCAAAATTTTTATATGTACAATTAGACTTGATTTTTGTAATTCTAATTCAAACAAAGGAAAAAGTTAAATGAAAAGAAAATTGAATTATCAATTGTGAGTAAAAAAAATATCAAAGTGAGAAAATTTTTAAAAAATGAACATTTTTATGAACAAGTTTCAAGTGTTTTTTTTATTCTTAGAATTTTATTAGTCGAGGGACACATTAAGTTTAATAAGAATTTCGTCTAATCCAATTCAGTCTGTTAATGTTGAGAGCAAACATCACAGACATTTTTAGAATTACATTTCATCTGAACATAACAGAAAAATAAGAAAAAAATGAAAGTAGGTCACAAGATTTAAAAAATTCAACTGTCGATGTTGATTTATTTCATGTAACTTACGATAAAAAATTTGAAAATTTTCACGATTTTGGAAATTTCCACGATTTTCTGCAATTTTAGAAATTTTCTGGATTTTGGAAATCACGCGGTTTTCCGTGACTTTAAAGATTATCGTAAACTTCAAAGGACTTTCACAACAATGGCAATTACCGTTTGCTTGGACATGTCAACCATGTTGGAATATTCCAGCAGACGCGTTATCACCTTGCAATCCCTGTTTTAAACTAACAGTGCATGTTTTTTAACATCCATAACATCTTCATAAAATTTTTCTTGTTTATCCTTTTTTTCCACTCCTCCTTTCATTTAAATGTTTCATCATACAGGAAAAATCATCATAACAAGTCATACCATGTTATTTGAATGATAACTTCATTTAAAACCCACTTATGCTTCTTCATCACTTTTTTTAATATTTATTTTATAAACAAAAAATCTCATTCTACACTAAAAGTCAACAATTTAAACGTTCTAAGTGTATTTTAAAGCAGAATCCATTAACAACTGTAAGTCATCATCTTCTTCATTACGAGCATCATCATATAAAAAATAATAAAATAAAAAAAGAGTAGCACAACTTTTAAGAAAAAAGTTGAAAATGAACAATGCATCAGAAAAATAAACAAAGTGACTATGGAAAAAGATTAAAACATTACTTTTTATTGACAATGCAAATAATAATTTGAATAATTTAATCATTTTGTATAACATGGAAAACTTTTTTTGTCTCTCTTTATCATTATAATTGTCATAATTCTCGTCCCTTTGCATCATTTTGAGTTGATAAATATTTGAACGAGACAATAATTTGATAAAATTTAAAGGAAAACTACTATTTTTAATATTTTACTTGATTTTATTTTATAAAGTCCATTATTATTATTATTATCATTTTATTTTATCATGAACTATTTTTGCTACTAATGAGCCCAAGGAGAATAGTGTCACGGATTTCTTCAGTAGGGAATTTAAAATAATTGTATTTAATAGTGTTTTCATCGTTATCTTTCACTAGAGATTAATTTAGGAAATTATGTCACTTTTTTAAGTTGAATCGCAAATAATTTGATTCAAAAACTAAAAAAAAATCAGATAAACTTACAAGCATGAAAAGTGGACGTTAAAAGCTTTTAAAAGTTTTTTTCTCATTATATATTTTTTTTATTTAAAAGCAGATAATTTTATTCAAATGATTTTTTTTATCTTTGTCCTAATAACTCTTTTTTCGACTTATTTTTCTATTATGACAAATTAATTTCACGCTAAATTACGCTCTTACTTAAAAAATAATTTTTCATAATGAAATGAAAACACTGTGATCTTTATGATAATGACGGTGACATAATCTAATCTTATCCTCACTTTAACTGGATTTGTGTTAACAATAAAAAGTATTACGATTCAGTGTAAAATAAAAGATAAAAAAAATAGTTAAAACAATAATGAGGATAATTTTTGTATAATTTTGTGGTTCATCATTTTAATCCTCCGTTCAGCGACGGGGTCTGGTCAGACCCTAACTATTTTCAGTTAAAAAATCATGTTTTTGTTAGTTTTAAGCGAAAGTGACCTGAAGCAAAGTTGTAGAAAATATTTCAAGCTACAACTTTCCTGAACTGACCAAGTCGATATTTCATTAATTTAGAGCCCAAAAATGGCAAAATACACAATTTGGAGTTTATTTTTGAGTAAAAAAGGATATTTTCGTATATTAAGCGTAAAAGTTATCTCAAAGGGTTAAGTGAATTTCTGCGATTATTGTGAGCACTCGTGAAGGCCACTTGTTCGTCTGTCTTTGTCACCTTGTGTAAAAATGCTTATATGAAAAAAATCATTTCCAAAATCCATGTGTAGCATTTTCACATGTTACATTTAAATTTCCTTTAATGTTCATAGAACAACTAAAAAATTTGGTTCTACGTTATTCTGTATAAAAAAAAAACAAAGCTCACATGTTTTGTTAAATATGGTTCAGTAATCAATCAAAAGTCATCTTGCGTACCCACTAGAAAATGTTTGCAAGTTTTTCAAAGACTTTTCGTTCATTGCAATTTAACATAGTTTAAAAAATCGTATATCATACAGAAAGTTTGATTCAAAAAATATATACAATACAATTCACGCAAAAGTTATTGAAAATCACTCAAAAATTTCCCGATGGGTACTACAAACACGTGATGTATAAAAACAACAAAATAAAGAAAGCACCAGATTGTTGGTAAGGAAATTTCATAATTATTTTCCTAATAAATTTACTTTCTTACGAAAAAACTCATAAGCAAACAGTGAAATAATAATTACGTAATGATCCTCTTTGTACTTTTAATTACTTATCGATTTTTTTAAATGAAATACCTGTCAATGAAATCATTATTGTAATTCCTGTTGTATTTTAAAAAAAAAAATCAACTTTAAGACTTTTCCTTGATAAGTTATTAATGATCAAAATCATGAAATAGTAATAATTGAATTATCATCATTATACTCAATCATGCATTCATACATGAAAACCACTCGATTCGATTTTATTCTGATCATTATTTTTTTATTCTTTTTCTTTTTTCAGGCACAACATAATCAACAATAACTCAAGTGAGGGGGTATCAATATAAATAGCAACAAATACAATTTTTATTAATAAATATTCATTATTATCTTCAATATCAACATGTTTACAATGAGGTGACACATCGCTGGTTTTACCTCATTAAAACTTTATGACACGATACAATACAAATTTTATCATAATAAAAGTAAAAATAATATTTCAAAAAAAAAATTTTAAATGATTAATTTATTTTTTCATTAAAAGTAAAATAATATACAATATCGAAACATAAAATAAAATTAAGATGAAATTAGGATAAAAAAAAGATAAATCATCATAATTATGAGTGTTGTTAGGAAAAAACATTATAGAATTAAAGTGGTCAATTAAAATAGTAATCAAATATTGCTTAAAAATTTCATTAGTCTTCTTCGTTTTTTTGGATTCTCTCACACACTCAATCATAAAAGTTCAATATGGAGATGACTGGTGATATTTATGATAATGGAACTGACTATTTCAATCGTACGACACCAATTTATTCAATTAATCCGGATTTTATAACACAATGGTGAGTATTTTTCTATTTAATTGTGCTTATCAATCATTTAATTGTTCTTTATTGCAATGGATTTTTTTTATGCCAAATTTCATGAGCTAGGATTTTTTTATTGCAAATATTTATATGAAAATTTAAAAATGTGTTTCGCAAAATATTTTTGCAATGAATGTGTGAATTTTTTTTTAATTTCAACTGACATAAACAGGTATATAAAATTATAAGGTTTTCAATTGTAAATTTAATTAAAAATTCTGTTACGCCACCACATGTTTGTAGATGCATTCATACATGATATTAAATTACCGTAAATTTGATAAAACTGATAGACGATTAAATTTAACGTATTCATGGGCACTACTGATTATACAAAATGGGATTACATGCCATAATCACTTTAGTTTGGGTTTTTATTGACCTTACGAGTCCTTATAAAAGAGGTGTTTTGTAACAATTGCTAACCAATGGATTTTAGCTTTCATCAACGACGTTCAGGGCGTTGAGAGCGTTTGCGCGATTTTCTTTATGAAATTCCATGGTTTTCTTTAAATATAATAAATTATGGTCAATTAATTTCAATTGAGAATTTTTCAAACCCTCCAACAACCAAATGACATCATTTGACTGTTCATTGTCCATTATCATTACTCCTTTTACGGTACTAGACCAAAAAAGTTTATTCAGTGCTTCATTTGATTATCATTTTGTATTCTGCTCAAAGGATTTTATAACTCCAACAAACACTATGTAACTGTGAATTTAGTGGGTGTGCAAATAAAGGTAATGAATCTCCATGTTAGCAATGAATTTTGTTGAAAATTGTCTGATTTGTGTAACTTACCCAGTTCATAGAATGCAATGAAAATTATAAGTTATCTTGTTCCATAACCATGATAAATAAAGCAAAGCACAAAAAAAATATAAATACAAAGGTGAGATGAGACAATCTGTCTGTATAATTTTATCTGTGAAATGGTGAATGTGAAGTCGGTGTAAAATGGAGAAAACAAGAATTTTCAATTAAAATACTGAACCACACGTAAAACAAATATACATTTACTGTAGGGAGGCACCTTGTAGTGTTGTGAGAATTGTGAAATTCTTTTCATGTGCAAATAAAATAAAATGAGTGGAAAACTAACATTAAGGACAAGAGAATGCTAGTACAATTTAAACTGCAATTACAAATGGATCATTAAAATTAAAGATATAAAAAATATCTAAAAGGTGTTTTGTTTATCTGTTTCAGTATGAAAAAAAGTAATTGATGATTGAAAAAAGAGGATAAAAAATTTAAAAAAATAAATTAAATTTTTATACCTTTTATCCAGACATGACTTGTAAAATTAAGGATTCATTGGCAGGTGATACTTGGGACCTTCTCTCTTCAACAAATTGCCAATTGAGATGAGAAGAATCAATGTCAGAAAGTAGAAAGAATTTTTGTTGAAACCCGAGAATCTGAGTAGAGTACCTTGAAATGGTCTGAGATTTGCCGCGCAACGTGAGATTGGCCACCCACTTTTAATTAGAATGCTTCATATTTTTTAAAATAGTGATTATCATTTTGATGTAGACTTATCTTGAACTGATCATACATGTTTTTAAATAATAAAAAAAGTCCAGTAGCTTAGCCTAAAATAGGGTGGCCAATCTCACGACTGGTGGCCATTCTCAGACCATTTCACGGTAATCATTTAACTTTGTATTCTTCACAGGAGCCACTTCTGAGTTAAACTCTGGATGGCGCATTTGTACAAAATCAGTATGAATTGGGTGTTCGCCCCAACCAGAGGGGGTTGTGGAATTTCTATATGAACTGGCTAGTTGTAATGCTTTTAGTCTTTTGTCGGTACTTACTTTGGCTTTCTATGTGCATCTTTGATCGTTTGGATGCATGGGGTTGACATTTCTTGGGAGCTTGTTTTTTTCGGCAACGCACGTTTGTGGAACTCACATCAAACTACATAAATTAATTCGTAGTTTATATTTAAATCAAAATTTGTTCAAAATAGTATGGTTGACTCCTTTAGAGACTTTTAGTCACTAGAGTAACCAATGATGAAATAAATTGTAACTGGTTATGAAAAAAGATTGAGGATTACAATGATGCCTATTTTTTCTGATTTTCCCCTGACCAATGACCTACATTGATGTCTTTATTTTAAATCACATACATGTCATTCCATTTCATACGGTCAAATAATCTGAGTGAACCAAAGCATTAATTTAAACATTAATTATTATTACACATTACTGTTTACTATCCTAATACATATTCACATACTATAGACAATGTTTGTTTTCTGTTATTACATAAATCTACTAAATAAACTCTATAAGGCAACAGAGCCTGTATAAGTGGTATGATAATGAAGATAAATAATTCAAAGTAAATTATATTGTTTAATTAAAGTCTCATGTGTTTTTGTTTGTACAGAATAATTATGAAAAATAATATTAATAATAATCATGATATGATATGGAAAAAAAAATCTTTTGAATTGTTTTACACAATACAATCAAGTAATAAAGATATCACAGCCAAATCGTGTATTCAAATGATGTGCTGTCCAACACGATATGTTGTCATTAATTGTCCTGTTTTAACGTCGTGTTTTCATGAAATATTACCTACTTGAAGTGGAAAATGAAATGAAATGAAGTAAAGAACAGAACAAATTTTGTTAAAAGTGTGAAAATTGTAGCAAGTTACATGAGAAAATCAATTTTAATATTTTCCTTGAAAAGTGTGCTTTTTTTAGATGGGTGAGTACTAAAACGACATTCCTTGTTTGAACAGGAAATTGTTATAAAATAAAATTATAGAAAAGTGTAATCTTATTGATTGGCCTTGGTTTGCAAGCGATAAAATGCTACGAAATGTACAATTTCAATATTGATGTAACATTTGAATCATTTCTTTTCCATAGAAAAGTGGAGACGACTGGTTATTTTCATTTCCCTCCAAATCTCTTAATATTCAAACCCATTGAAATAAGTTTATTGCCCATTAGTTTCACTTTTGAATTTTTTATCAAAGCACATCTCATTCCATTCTATAACTAACACAAATATTCAAAATGCATGAAATTCCCATAATTCATATTAAACTCAAACTTATCCTTCTACATACTTTCACTGTATCACTGAATAAACATGAATTTAACATTAAAATTAGTGTGATAATAATAAAATTATAATAAGATACTCATATATTACAAGAATTTTCCATGTATATCAAATCCAATGGAACAGGTATTATCAAGATCGTTTCTTATATTTTATTTATCTGTTCTCTCTTTACAACGTACACAAATTTAATGTTATGATACAAGTTACAAGGAATACGCAGTACATTTTACATTTTACACATCATATTAAATTTAACCATATCCCTTCCTTTTTAAATGTGAAATTCACACTCAAAAGTTAAGTATTACATGAACCTTTTGTAAGATTTACTTGTATAATTTATTCATGATTCATACTTTGAAATAATATTTTTTTTCTCCTCTTATTACTCACATTTAAGCACACAAGATGTATCGAGATGAAAATGAAGGTAAACAACATAATTTGAGTGTGTGTTAGTGATCTTGTTCAATTATGTCATGGAACAGTGTGTAAAAGAAAACAGAATAAATTTTAAGATTTTGTAGAAATTCGATTTGCTTTGGTTCAAAGTTCTAGGTACGTCTCCATCTGCCGGCCAGAATCTAGACCCATTTAAAGGAAAGTTTCTATTCAAAGAAAATTTCATTGATTTTCATTTTATTTTGAAGATTTCTTATTCAAATATTATTCAACGTCAAAATTTTCGAAATCATTCAATATTTATTTAACATACACATAATTTCGATACATAAAATATGTAATATGATAATATGTGAAATATCATCACATTACTACCACCATGGTTTGAATGTCATAAAAGTGAATGATAAAAGAAAATCAAATAGACAAGAAGACAGGAAACTAGATAACATATTCAAATACTACTTGAATATTTGAACAGTGTGAAATGTCTTAGAAATACATACTGACAATCATTTTCATATAAATGGGAGAGAAAGAGAGTCATTTAATGACTACCTGTTAACTGTTGGAGTGTTAGGTTCCCTGATGTGATGACGATGATGACTGCGTATTTTTCCTTATTATGTTTGAAAAAATAAGGAAGTTATTAACTAGTCATATTACATATTTTTGATAAAATATCTTTTGAATATCATTTGTATCAAGGTCATGTTTTTGTTTGAAATAAAGCATCGAATTAAATGACTCAACAGATTCAGAAGGAAATTTAATTGTATTATAACACTTTATGAAAAGGAAAACTTTACAAAATCCTCTTGATTCCAAAATAATGAAGACTTAATAAAATGAACATAAAAGGATTAAAATAACAAAAGGATAAAATGCTCATACAAAAACTTATGGTTTGGAATGGCAAAAAAGAGAAATTCTAACCACTGGGCGATTTAGAAAAGTGCATTTCGATAGCACCATTGTGAAAATTTTGAAAAAAACTGTCATTTTGAAAAATTGTGCTATTATGAAAACTTTTGGAAAAATCCGACATATTGATTATTTTCCAAAACTTCGCCATTTTGAATTTTTTGAAAACAGTTTGTCATTTTGAAAAAAATAAAAAAAATCAGCCATTTTGGGAAAATCTGGGATTTTAAGCTTTTGACTGATTTCTTGCTCTGAAGGCTCTGGAACCCAATCTCAGAGCTAATGAGTTAAAATTCATTTTTATAAGCTTCTTTATCCAATCCAGTGTTGGAGTATTGTAGTGTGAACTGGTCGCTTCATTTCCAACTTTTCAACACACAAATGGAGAAAGTTCAAAAAAGATTCCTAGGTGCTGTACTTCGTGATCATTCGAACCTTAATTACAAGCATGTGTACAAGACATTTAGCCTGCAACCGCTCTGCATTCTTCGTTCTATTGGAGAAGTTGTAGAAGTACATGACTTGCTCTCTGGAAAACTCGACTGTCCTGATTTTCTCGCCACATTAAATTTCCACTGTTCAGTCGAAAATCAGTTATTTTTTAAAATTTTTAACCGTTTTTAACGGTTTTCGGCTTTTGAGCCTCTGTAGCCCAATCTCAAAAACTAATAAGCTAGTGACAGTGAGTGAAGAAATGGCAGAGTGACGGATGACAAATCGTCTGTAATATAAATGCATTAAAAATATTTTTATACTGACCACAGCTGAAATGAAATAAAAATCAACAGATTAACAACGTTAATCTGACAGATGCATTGTATTGACTTGTAGTGCATACAAATCACTCTTCATCTGATCTTGAAAGCTGTATGGGAACTACAAACTAGCAACAATTTTTATTTTTGTATTCCACGTTTTACATCTCTAGCGCTATACTTCAAGCTCATTATTTGAAATTATGAGAACCTCAATTTTTTCGAGTGTGAGCATTCAATTATTAATTGTAATCTTAACTGAGACTCACCCAAGGTTTTTTTTCAATGAAATCTCTGTTACAAGAAATTTTTTAATAAATGATGTCCTTCCTTTATAAATAAAACATTGAGACCTAATTCCTTTTAACTTCTCTGATAGAAATATGCATATTTTATCAAAAGTTTCTAAAAATAGCTTTTTTTCCACGTTTAAGTGTAGGTCGGATTATTTTTCGTAGGCGCTAGACATTGAAATCATTTATAATTTAACACACACACACACAGACAACATACAAAATTCAAATAGTTTTCCACAGTTTTAATGTAAATTGACATGCATGCATACTTGTAACACGGAAGCTATTCAACAAGCTGATATCTATTTCAAAATACGTGTTTCATTATGTGCAAGGTAAATTTCAGCTCATATTCTTTTATTTTTATTTTTTTTTCTTTTTAATCATAAAACGCACTGAAATATTTATTACCAAGGAAACATCTGATATGTATTTAAAAACATGCTTGTATCAAAGACCATACAACGATATTGTCAGGCTTTACCTCAATATGTTTGAGTAGTGCATTGACTTGAATGTAAAATGCACATATATAAAAAAACTGTTACTGCAAACTTTTTTATTACATTTTTTTTTTTATATTATATGGTTCAATGTATTTTTATCATAGATCACAAAATAAAAAAAAATAATATTTTTTACTGAATAAAATGTGACCAAAATGGGAGAACGATACTTTGTTTACATTTCTCACATGCCTTTGTGCATGCAAATGGATTTTTATAATAATTAAACAGCTTCAAGCACTTTTGAATGCATATCATCTCTGCATTTCAATATTTTTTTTTGTTTTTGTTTTATTTTTCAACCATAATGCAATGTGTGTGCCTGAAGGAATTCTGTTGTCATAATTTCAGAGCAAAATAGTATTGAATAAAAATGGCATTGTTTTACATAAATTCATTTCATATTGATTTTCATTTCAAAATTAAGATGGAATTTTTTAATTAAAATGAATTGTTTTTATGATGATTTGATTAATTTTTTTATTTCTTGATTTAATCATGGACTTTACGATGACTAAGATGATGAAGAAATTTAAAAAAATAAAATAACGGTAGATACTGAAATCATTCAAATAATAAATTATTTTTTTGTTTCATGTTTCTTTTTTGTCGAATTACTTCCATTTAAACGGTTACTCACTTTTCGTTTTTCTTTGTAGATGTTTCTACATTGAATGAATTGTAATCTTGATTCAAAACAGGGATGAGTGAAGCTTTTTTTACTTGTAAAGCCATAACAGTCAAATTTCGAGGGCCGGCACAATTTCTTACACATTTATCAAAATATAACATGGACTGTGCCCTGATGCCCTCTAGTAAATCCGTCCCTGATTCAAATAATAAAGAAAGACCATACTCAAAAGCCCACTTACACACCCACACTGAAGTACAAACTCGTTGGACGCAACATATACACACACGCGGAGAACCCGGCAGAACGACAAACTCAGCAGACGAACGGCAAACTCAGCAGGCGAACGGCAAACTCAGCAGGCGAACGGTAAACTCAACAGGTGAACGGTAAACTCAGCAGAGAAACGGCAAACTCAGCAGACGAACAGCAAACTCAGCAGACGAACGACAAACTCAGCAGACGAACGACAAATTCAGCAGACGAACGCTAGAAACAGCAGAAAAACGGCAGACCCGGCACCAAAAATCGATTGTGGCCGCTCGAATTCTATTACCAACGAGTTGAAACTTTGTATGAAACAGTTTTCCAATAGACAAAACGATCTGCAAAGCGATTTCCTCCACAAAATTTCAAAATCGAGAACTTGAAAATCTTTTTTAATATAATATTTAAAACCATACCCTAATAGTAGCGGGCACATTTTTGATGGGAGCTAGGATTCCTTTCTTTCCCTCATATTTTAAGGCAACAATTTTCGCATGTATTGAAAATGTTTCGATACGGAACCTTAAATAAGTGACCTGTTTCAAATATTTTCTTTTGAAATGCAGTAATGAAATGAAGTGAACCAATGAACAAAATTCCAGTAATTCAAAGTAAATAATAATTGATTAAAAAACTTTTGAGAACAAAAGAATATCTTTCTTTTACAGTAAAAGTATCGGTATTTATTTTTCTTTGAACATAAAATTTGAAGGATAATTTTTATTACACATTGTGACAAATAACATTCCGTAACATATTCACGCATGTGTTAGTTTTGGTTATTTGAAAAGGTTAAAAGAAAATATCCAATTATTGTTCAACAGAAATTAATGTTCCATTATTTTACTAGAGAATTCAATCCTTTCTTTCTTTCATCTATCAGTTTTGTTTTGGTCTTATATGTGCAAAAATGAAGTACAAAAATTCGAGGAGTTTCTGTAGAAATTCTGTCAGATTGAAATCGCCATCCATGAATCTAGAATCGAAAAGTACAATTCAATTACCAAAATCAACCTTTACTTACAAAAATAAAAATGGAGTTGCCTGGCATTTTAATTATTTCCCTTCTCATTAAAATTTCATGTCAAAATTATCACACACACAACTGATATCATTTTCCTAACACATTACGAATCTCTTCGATTCTAATCACAGATAACATTCCATTATTATGAATTAAATATTCACTTGTTGAAACATTAACATTGTCCCGAACACAACGTGTATCCATATTGAAAACACATTATTATATTATCATTTTTTTATGAGCATTTTTTTGTAATAACAATATCATTCCATTTAATACTTTATTTACCGTGATTGTCATGAACAAATAAAATTTTCCATATAAATGACATTGTAGTACAACCAAAACAATATTTAATAGCAGAAAAAAAATCAATGCTAATCTCTTTTAAATACAAGTACGAGCAACAAATTGGCGCAAATCCAACAAAACTTTTATATACTCACTCTTGATTCAGTTTTTTTATTTTTTATATTCTTGGCTATTAATAACATGAAATGGATACTTGATTTGTTCATATTGTTTCCGCACTTTAAAAAAGTTTTTCTAAAAAAAATGTATATTTTGCTTTAATCGGATTTAAAAATACTTTTTCAATTCTGTATTGAATTGTACTTTTTATTTATTTAGAAATCGCGCAATAGAGTAATCGTTTTAAATGTCAATGATTTTATTGTGCAGTGCATTCATGCAGTTCTCACATTCGATCTCTTGTAAAGTTTTGAATATTAAGGATATTTAACTGTATCAATTTTGAATTGACTCGAGTTATAATATTTCAAAAACACTTTATGATTTGCTTTGTTTCATTTCAATAATTTGTTTTTGATATTTAATTAAGTGTATAAAATTATATTTGCAATATAAATAACAATTAAGAGGATAAGATGAAGGTTATACGCAATTAGTTGTTATGACAATGTTTCATTTTGAAGCAAATAAGATGAAATCTGATACATTTCGTCGGTAATTAACAGAAATTTTATGTTAATTAATGTTAGTATTGAGTGAAAGATATCGAATTCTAAGGAAATGAATGAATTTAGCAGGAAAAATTATCATTGAATTCAATCGTCAGTGAGAATTCGGAAGAAATGAGACTGCCTTCAGAATGAGCTATTATAGGCAAAATTTTTGTATCAACTACACTCTCAACTCAAAACCAGTGGGGCACCAGTGGAAGCACCTTTTCCCATTGGTCTGTATATCAGTCCTGGGTCACAGTGTCTCAAAGTATACTATGTGAAATGCTGCTTGACTTACTTCTGACTTCGCTGGCCCAACGTTCATTTGTAAATTTCTGGAAAGTCGTTGATCAACTGCAACGCTCATGTTTGGTTTTGACATCTTGACTTCAAAGTTGGACTGATCAGAGCTTCTCTCCTCTCTGATCCTGTTTTGTCCGGTTGTGCCCAAAAGACATCCCCGCTTGTTTGAAGTCAAAGCTAGCAGGTGAAATTACACTTTTTATCAACCCATGAGTAGAGTGATGAGGGAATCAAATGTAGCTTGTGATAAAATTGATTTCAGTATAAGTAGACTGGAATTTAAGAATAGAATCAAGTAGTCAATGTTAAATTTTTTGTTGTTGCCAAATTAATGAAATGAAAGACTTTACCTGTTGGAGGATTGCTCATCATGACGATCCCCTTTGCCCAACAGTTCTTCTGTATGTGATCTTCAGTGCTCTCCAATCCGCTTCTATGATAAATTACTGTAAGCCACCCAATACCTCAACGTCAGTGGTGGATTGGCATAACGGGCAATCTGGCAAATGCAGTCGTTCGTCTTGTAAAAGTTAAGTTTAGCGTAAATTTAAAAAAAATCATACAAAATGCCAGGGCCGTTAATCCGTCTCTGCTCAACGACCGTTGCCCAGACTCCTTGCCAAGCCATGAATCAATTAAAATTTTCTGAGTGTCTGCTCTGATCAGATTCTTAAAGATTTTGACACTTTCCTGGCTTGAACCTTGTCTGATCGAACTTCCATTTTCCCAATAATTTTCTTGCCTTACTCTGTCTTTCATTTTAACACGATTCAATCCTATTTTTGAATTTGCACATGGTGGATTGCCTTAAAGAAGAACTAACGTTATTTTATTTTAAATCAAAAATGTATCAAAAATCACAATTACGTATTTGAACAACATTTTGCATCATTTTCATTTAAAGTCAGGTAAAAAAAAACCATTTTCAGCCAATATTTTCCCACACATTAATTATTCATTTGATTTCTGTGAAAAATAAACATACATCCCACTATTCAATTTTCATTCAAAATAAAGGGGAAAAAGCAGTTTAAATTAAATATTTACAATTACGATCAGTGATCCATAAACAATGGTTTATCAATACCATGATTCATGCATATCAAAAATGTTATGATATGAAATGAATGAAAAATTGAAATAAATGAGAATGAAAATGTTTTAATTATGAAAATGTTGAATAAGGTTACAATTCGGTTTTATTCTGAAAAATTTTTGATTTTAAATGCTTTATTGTGTTTAAAAATAATTTGCATTAAATTTGTTAATGTAACAAGATCAATGTTTGAATCTATTCATGTTTTGAATGTTTATTTAGGCTTAGTCTCGTTTGCATTTCGCTTTTATATGGTTTTAAATGTGGTATTTTGGGTTAAAGTGTTGAACATTTAATTCGTGTCAGGTCAGAGGTTTTTATTGAAAAATATTTGTTCTTTAAACAGATCACATTGAAAATTCATTCATGTTAGTTTTTGTTTTTAATTTTATGTCAAATAAAATTAATTAAAATGTTTGGTGTGTAAGAGGTTTCTTTGGTTTATGCAAATTGGAATTTCATATCAGAAAAGGTGATTTTTGATAAGGGTTGAGAGGTATTGAAAAGATCAATCACGGTCGGTTATGAAATAGTTTTATATAAAATTAATTAAAAGTTTTCGATTTGCTTGTTCAAAATAAATGGTGTCATGGTGTCAACATTTGAAATGAAAAAAAAAATTAATCTAACAGAATGAGAGATTCAGATTTAATATTTTTCCATCTGATTTTTTAATTTTTTTTTCATTTCAAGTCAAATATTGGTTTTGACTTGTCAATTTTGAGCTAACATCGCTTTATCTGTGTATTTTACTGTTTTTGACACGCTTGATTTACGGTATGCATTTCATTGCTGTGGCAAAAGGTGTTTGAATGTGTGTGTTTTTTGTTCAACATGAGATGAGAAATATTTCATGGTGTATCGTTTCAAATAAATAAAAAAAATAGATAAAGGATATTTCTCAATTGTTGGATAGTAACCAAACCATATAAATGATAGATTTCGACTGAAAACTGAATATTTTTAACAGTTTTTTTTATGGTAGAATTTTTTTTTCTTCCTTGTTGAAATTTTTATGCATTTTCATTCAATTGTGTCGTTTTCACCTTCATAATATTCAAAAAAAAAGACTATAGCTCTTAATGCGGAGACGGGGATGGGGTCAGTTCATCATTTCTAAGCCACACCAAGTTGAAATTCCCATGACGTGATTTCTGATTTAATATCTACACACTTTTTTTTCCGCTTACGGTTTTTTATTCTTTTAAATGCAAAAAATATCAACATTTTCTAGTTACTTTTATTTTCCCACTGTTTAATGGAAATTTAAACAAATTCAGTTTTGAAACATTTTTCACTGCTCATCAAAAATCACTTTCCTTTTAGCAATAAAAACAACAAAATGTTGTCTTCCAACATCAAATTGCGTAACATGCAAATATGAGACTAGAAAGGACGTTGGTTACATCTGTTCATGATTTTCTAACCTCATTTGCATGAGAATTCATTAAATTATATTGTGAAAGCATGCAACATGGCATCATCATCACCATCATTGAAAAAACTTCAAGGAAATTTTACCTTCTTAAATTTAAAGTTCTCGTGTCTCACTTTAAAAATATGAAAAAAGTAGATATTCAAATTATGTGTCATATTCAATGTAATAAGTAGCTTATTATTTGTCTCAAGAGGTCACATGTTATGACCTTGAGGGAATTGTATCGTAATAAAATGATGTCCAAAGTAAACCAGAGCATTATCATAAAACTTTTGTATCAACAGTAAAATCATTTTATTAATATTCTATTCAATGAATGAATTCCATAGAGAAACTTATTTACACTTCTGATTTATTTAGTATTAAACTTAATTTTTTTTGTATTATTAAAATAGCCAGTAATTTGGGACACTTCGAATAGTCCAATTAACAATGAGAAAACAATTCTCCGCTCTACTTTGCTGAATTTGAGTTTTCCATGTTGATAAATTATTTATTCCAAGTAAAAAGGATGGAAAAGGAAAGATAAAGATAAAAGGTCATCGGCATTCAAGCACTTAATGAATGGGTTTTTAATGGTTTTAAAGGCAACCTTTCACTTTTATTTGGTTAATTATCATTCATGAATGTTTCCCTTGTCAATATTAAGAGAAAATAGTAATAAAAGTAAGTTAATTTAATAAATTCTAATGAATTTTAGAGGAAAAAAGAGTAGGTAAGGAAGTCGAGTCATTCGTTGAATGATAAAGTTCTCAAGAAGCCTTAATTTATCAGTTTTCACTTCTCATTTTAATCTTTTGAACAGCACTCAAGTAAAAAAAAACTTACTTTATCTTTTTCTTTTTCTCTGACTTTGAAATTTGTATGTTATCGTATTTTCCATAAACAGTCATTTCAGCTTTACATGTAAAATACACCTTCATCATTCAATCCAATCAAACACAAGTGTTTTATTTTATAAAAAAATCTTTATATAAGGAGAATGAAGAAAGTTTTTCACGTAAGAAATAGTAATATTGATATCAAGTCAGGAAAAAAAACCAAGTTACAACCATCAAGCTAACCACAATCACATAAAGTATTATCATCAATGTTACTTCTGTGCAGAACGAAAGGAGCACATATTATTTATGTCCTTTCCATGTTTCCATGTAGTAAAAAAACTTTAAAAGTAAAATGATGGAGTTACGTTTTCAATGTAAATGTATTGGTTTTC
Organism: Culicoides sonorensis; assembly: GCA_900002565.1. Classification (NCBI taxonomy): domain Eukaryota; kingdom Metazoa; phylum Arthropoda; class Insecta; order Diptera; family Ceratopogonidae; genus Culicoides; species Culicoides sonorensis. Next base: position 369,997 of record LN483480.1, on the reverse strand, counting down.
ACTTATTATTTGTTTGAAATGTAAGCAAGAGGCTTCAAGTTGCAAGGGTTGGAAAATTGATGTAAATTTAACCTTCATCCTGTCCAGGGACTTTTTGTCCCTAGTCCAATAAGTTCATTTTTTTATTTGACTCCTGCTACAATTCTACAAGACTATGTCAGCTGAATATGCATTTTCCAGAAATTTTAAGGTAAATGACCTTTTCAAATTTTAAAGCCGCTTTAGATCAGATCAGATTTGTAGGGCGGCTATTAAGCCTGTACTCTGGCCATCAGTCGGGCCCATTGTGCATACCCGTTATCATCATCCGAGGGACTTAGATTTTATACTATCATCCCAAGCAGTAGCCACCTTTATCTAGCCTTTAACTCAAATTGAGTAGCCGGGAAAATGGACACTTGAGATTGTAAAGTTTAATGACCGGAGCGAGAATCGAACTGCTAACCTTCAGATTGACAGTCCAACACGCTAACCACTGCAACGTACAAGCCCCTTAAATCGACTTTAAATTTCAACTGAGGATAGAATGAATAAAATGTGAGCTGACATACTAAAATAACACCTAATGTCCTCGATATTTTATCCTCAATTTATTTTTAGTAGTCCAACCATCCAATCATCCATCCAATGATGATTATATATAAAGTAAAAAATGGACTTGTGAGAGTGGAATTCCGGAGATCTCAGATCAGCATGAAAACCTGACTCGGCGTAGATCACACATACAAGTCCCGTTTTCAAGAACAAATTACAGCCGAAACAGTTTTCTACATCACGGGATTAACCTATTTAATTCCTTGCCAGGTCATATCCGGCGAAGTCCAAACCTGATTCTCTTCAAAAAGTCATTAAAATCACATTTGCGCCTACAATATGAATGACCCGAGCAATTTGTATTCTCCATGTCATTAAAATTGACTAAGTGAAAATGTCTTTCCACAGTGATCTTTTTTTTATTCTTAATGAGCAACAGGGAAACCAGGGCCTAACGAACCCTCTCATGTGAGTTACCTCAGTAATTGTATTTTTCTTTTTCTTTTTCAATTTTGATTAGTTTTAAATTTAAGGAATATATCGAGAGAATAATGTTATCCGCGACATCAGCTTAAAGCTGCAGTGTGGATTTTCAAAGAGATAAAATCATTAAATAAAAAAAAAAAATCATCAACTCTCCTGATTAAGAGTGTCATGGTTAGAACTTTGACAGATTGTTTAGAAGAAGCTAAAGAAGCAATCTGTGAAAAGTTTAACCACTTCTTTTAAAACACTTTCTTGAGGAACACACGAGCTCATTAGGACCTTTTAAAGTCTAGATTTTTTAAAATTTGCTTTGTGATGCCTCTCATTCACTCAACCATTTGAAGAGACGACCACCTAAAACATACCTCTGTAGTTTAAAGAGCAAAAGCTTATGATCCACTTTATCAAATAATTTTGAGTATGTGTTGACGTGCCACCCCTGGGAATAAAAGAGAACTCAACACAAATAAATATAATAATAATAAACTATAAGTGATACATTGCAAATACATCAATTCAATTTGTCTTTGATAGAATACCTTAAGAAAAGTTTTGAACAAAAAAAAAATCAATTTCTACTTTCTTTGATTCAGTGAGCAACTGTTTACCATTGATGTGGGTTATTATAACAAAAATCTACGTAAGAAATTCTTGTTACAAGCCACAACAAACGCTCCTCCTGGACTAATTTCAATATATTGAAAACTTTCCTTTATTTTTTGTATTTGTTTGCCTCCTTTCACAAAACACTAGAACACGTGAAAGGAATATTGATTACTTATTTTATTTTAATGTTCTGTATATACCTCAATCCTTTTAAGACACTAACGAACATTCTCTGTACAAATAGTGACACAAACATGATACAATAGAAATTTATTATCGATATTCATGTCAAAACCTTATCAATATAATAAAATTTTGTATTTTATTCAGTTTTATTTATAAAATGTATGCATTCTCATGCTTTATTTGCTCCATTGTTTTGGTATATAAAACATCAATATCATCATAATAATATTTATTTATGCATTGTTGTTATTATTGTTGATTACATTTTGCCACAGAAGCTCAATATTGACTTGAAAATAAAAAGACAAGATATCTTGATAAAAAAAAGGGCTTCTGTTAAGAAAATGTTGTGTGAAGGTGAGACAAACAATAACAAAGGAAATTTCCTTGTTTTGTGATGAAATTTAATTTTCCTCCTTTTTTTAATATTGAATTAAAGTCTCATTTTATTTAGTATTTGAATTTTCTTTTTTTTGAAATGTTTTTAAAAGAAGCATGAAATTCGTATTGTTTTTTATGTGAATGGTCGTAAAAATGTAAATTATTATCATTTTTGAATGTCACCAAAGCACGCAATGTCTTTAATGAGTGTCGTTCGCAAATGTTGAGTGACATAACTTCTGAAAGTTAGTGTTATGTTTTTTTTCTAGTTAATTTATTATCAGTTAATTGAGAACGTGATCTAGAACCCAAAAAACGTTAAGACTGACCTCAATGTTATCCATAACTGATTTTTATTCAATGTCATTCAAGGCATCAAATTCATTGGATTTTTTCTCCAAATTACGAGAAATTGCAATTAAATTGAAAAAAAAACGTTATTTTAAATTTTGTAACTGAACATTTAAATTTAAATTAACGGAAAATTTGAATCTTCAAACTTGACTTCTTCAAAAATCAGCAATTTCTAATTTTGCGTGGATGTGCTTCATCGCAAGTGGTCGTCTCTCACTCTGTCACATAACAATGACCATAATTTTAACAACATATACGTTAATTTCAGATTATTTTATCATGCCATTTGATAAACTGCTTTTACATTCATCGTCATGTGTTTGAAACCTAAAAATATAACTTTAAATCCTATTTTTAGCATCATTTTGACATGAATGACGAAAAAACCAAACTAAATAATTCAATAATTCTGACATTGAATGGATGATTCCATTATTTTGCTGGTTTATTGATCGAAATCAATTTTTTTCAAGGACTGATTTCCTTATCACAAGAATGAAGGTTTTTTGTTTTACATTTAAATGCTCATGAATCAAAAAACAATCATAAAGTTGAGAATTTATTTGAAAAATAACTCAATTTTATTGATCGTTCTTTATTTTTTTAAATAAAAATATGAAAAAAAAGTTTCGAGACGTATGAAAAAGTTTGTAATTTTTTATATCAAATTTTACATTGTAAAGTATAAACATAACTCAATAAAAATGATAAAAAAAACACACAATGTGTGTACAACTTTAACTGATTTGCAAATTGCATAAACTTATTTGTAATAAAATTATTTATTACATTGAAAATTGTATATTTCATGTTTCAATAGATGTGTGTGTGTGTGTGTGTGTGTATATGAAAATGATTGTTTGAAATTTTCTTTCGATAACGTAAAAAATAAATATTTATTACCTTCTGTCTCTTGTTGTCTATGTTTGAAATGTAAAATATGTACGGTGTTCTTTTTTGTCATCATCAACATCAATAAAAACAACCTTGTTCGTGTTTGCAATTTTTTTTTTGTCATGTCAATTACAAGGAAAATGAAACGCTTTACAGAATATTTTGATGAGTCTTCTACAGAATTCAGGAGCTCCAAGTTCTGTCTTGCATGGGAGAGTGCTTTGAACATTTCTCTGTAGAGCTCTTTTCAGACTTTATGGAAAGTGTTTTGATGAAAATTGAATTTTTTAACGGTTTTTTTAAAGATTACCATGCAACTGCCTTTTTTAAATGTGTGAATTCTTCTATTTGCCGTATATGCCTTTAAAAGCCAATTTGCAGGGTTAGAAATCAGTAAAATTATTTGAAAATGTGCTTTCTTAACCAATTTTTGGCTACATTCGACTTTTCACGCAAACTTGTAAAAACATTTTTGCATATACATACTGTTCAAAGTTCAGAACAGCGCTATACATAAAATGTAAATATTTGTAAAATGTTATTGAATAAATTGAATCAAGTTTATTTTTTTTCTGTTTCTCTTTCCATGTACATCATCATAATTTTATTCGACACAGGAAACTGAAGAAAAAACAAGAACAATTTTGTAAGCAGTTAAAACGTCTTCTACATTTTCCGGAATGTCAACGAATACTTGGGATGCCAGCATACCATCCATTGTTTGATGGACCCGCAAATATCAATCACAAAGATAACAATAATAATAACTTTGATTTAGATAACATTGATTGGCTTAATAGTTTCAATTTAAGTCGATATTATGGCAATCATACAGATATTAATGGCACTTTTGGTACCGATTCATCAGAGGATGGGCCTATGAAAGTATTACCACCATTTGAATTATGGCAAACAATTGCAATTGCCATTTGTTTGGCATTGTGTATAATTTTGACAGTTGGTGGCAATATATTGGTGTTGTTAGCATTCATTGTCGATCGTAGTATAAGACAGCCCAGTAATTATTTTATTGCTTCACTTGCGTGTACGGACATGTTGATTGGTGAGTTAAAAAAATATTTTACTGATTTTTATCCATTTCAATAAATTTCCCCCTTAATCCTTTGATTAATTGTTCATTATCAAATTCTAATTAAAATAAAAGCTGTTTTGATTATTTTCCTTGATATAAACATTAATACCTAAAATTATCTTTCAAATATAACATAAAAAAAATAGAAACAAACAAACAATGAATCATTAGCAGCATTACGTTCAATTTCAGTATTTAACTCAGTAACGCCTTCATCACTTTATATTTTTTTTCCTTTCCATTTCCTGTATAATTTATGCTTTTTAGACATTTATTCGACATTTTTGTGTTAATAAATACCAATTTGTTTTGTTTTACTATCATTTTCATTATATTTCTCATAGAAAATTGTCTGTTGATGCAGAAATATAGACAAAAGCTATTATTGTATAACACGTCTGTTTGTTTACTTTGACTGTTGTTTTGCTTGTTATTTTATCTCTTCTTTTTTAACTTTTTTTTTAATATTTTTTATACAGGAACTGTATCAATGCCTTTTTATACGGTATACGTTCTGATGGGGTATTGGGATTTAGGTCCATTATTGTGTGATTTATGGCTATCAGTTGATTATACAGTTTGCTTAGTTTCGCAATATACCGTGCTCTTAATTACCATTGATAGATTTTGTTCGGTAAAAATTGCAGCCAAATACCGAAGTTGGAGGACAAAGAATAAGGTGTTATGGATGGTAAATATTTTTTAAAAAAAATTAAAACGTGTCATAAAAATATTTTATTTTAATATTAACAGGTATCTGTTACATGGATAATTCCTGCGCTACTTTTCTTCATTTCAATATTTGGATGGGAACATTTTGTGGGTTATCGTGACTTACTGCCTGGACAATGTGCTGTGCAATTTTTGAAAGATCCTGTTTTCAATACTGCCTTAATTATAGGTTACTACTGGACAACACTAGTTGTTCTTTTTATTTTATATGGTGGCATTTATAAGACTGCCTATGAGATGCAGAAAAAAAGTGAGGCCAAACAGAGGAAGATGCAGTCAATGGTTGCCCTTAGTTCGGCAATGACTGGCATGGCTGGTCGTACAGCTGGCATCAATATTGAGAAAAATGAGTTAAGTAGTCATTCGAATATGACGATAGCTTTGCCAAGTATATCTCCAATGGTGCCAGGAATTGTCAAAACTAATCAACTGGTGCCAAATAGTAATAACAATGAGGTGGAACAGAAACGAAAGTTGTCAAATTCGAAGCCGGAACAAGAACAAGAGAAAACGGCTGAAGAAAAGAAAGCAGAAGGAGAGAAAAGTGAAAGATCGAGTAGTCCAGCTTTTGATTCGGATGAAGATAGTTCTGCACCATCCAATCAAAATACAAATAAAACGTCAAATGTCACAGCCAGTATAGTTAGTGCAATGATGAAAAAACGGTCCTCAATAGCAGGACTTCTGGTACGTTTGCTTATGATACTTTAAAATGAAAATAATGAAATTAAATTAATTTACATTTTGTAGGTTGGTGCTCCTAATTTTGGACCTCGTGCCAATGGTAATCTTAAATCGCCTATGAAGGAAACTGCACCGAATACAAAACGATTTTCAACGCCATTAACCCCACAAACGGAATTCATGCCTAATATTCATGAGCTAAGTTGTATACTTGACACAGAAACAAGTAGTCACGAGAGTCAAAAACAACCGTCTCCATTAAAGCCAACACCGGTTCAATCACCAATATCACCTCAAGATATTGAGCCAGTTGTTGTTCCTCGTAGCGAACGTCTACCACAATTAGCAAGTACTGTGCTTCCACCTCCAGCTGGCTTTAGTCCTCTCTTATCAGATAGATCTGAGACACCATCACTGCGATCTGATCAACCTTCAAGTCGAAGTCGACCATCAAGTGTGATAAGTCAGGGAGATTCATGTCTAACCAACGATGTGTTATACCGAATGGATGGAGCCGATTATCGATTTATGGATGAAAGTTCAATTGCCGTATCATCGCCCACATTTGAAAGTCCACCAGGTGTACTTCCATCACATCAGCGCATTGCCTCACCAGCATCACAATCAGCTCAGGGCATTGCAAATCCAAGTTTACTCCAAAAAGCGCTAATACAGGCCACTAAAACACAACAATCACAACCAAAAGTGCTTCTAAAATCTTTAGACTTACAACCCAATTTGTCATCCCCACCACGAGAACTTATCATACAAAATTACATGCATGAACAAAATCCAGATGAGCTGTTAGATAATAGTAAAATAATTAACAAGTACAATACAACGGTGAGTGTATCACAAAAACCGGATAGACCTGTTACAACAATTGTTGATGTTAACAAACCACAAACATCTAATTTGGATGAAGTTCTTATCGTGGATAAACAAAATCATTCTCACTTGCCTAACAATAATAATAGCAGTAATAACACAAATAATAATATTAATCCTATAACAACGGCGGCAGCAACAACAACAGCAATGACATTCACCCCAATATCACAAACATCAACTAGTGGAAACACAGCAACAACTGTTAGTACAAGCATTGAATTAAATAAAAAGCCAACAGTTACATTATCAACTGTTGCACCATCTGACAACCAAATTACCAAAGATATTTCCGGTGTTGGAAATCCAAATAGCACCTCAACTACCGAAGGCAAACGAAAACGTGATTTCATTCGATCAATTGGCAAAAGACTGAAAGCAAAGAAAAAGGCAGTACCGTTACTCGGCATTGGCCGTCAAAAATCCAAATCAGAAAATCGAGCAAGAAAGGCATTTCGTACAATTTCCTTTATTTTAGGGGCATTTGTTGCCTGCTGGACACCATATCACATTCTCGCATTAGTGGAGGGTTTCTGTTCAAATCCACCTTGCACAAATGAACATCTTTACATGTTCTCATACTTTTTATGCTATGCCAATAGTCCCATGAATCCATTTTGTTACGCAATGGCAAATCAACAGTTTAAGAAAACTTTTACACGTATTTTGAAAGGCGATTTTCATATGACATAAAAAAATATTAGCAAAAAAATTTAAACGAAAGAAAATACTCGAATTTATCTATCAAATTATAAGAATATAAAAAAAAGATAATCAATCAAGCATATTTTTTGACGTTGCTTATAATATCATCGCTTTTCCTTTAAATTCATAAGCTTATCAACATTTTTTCTCTTTTTGTCATATTTATAAATGAAACTACCAAAAAAAAATAATATAAAAATAATAATAATGATATTCATGAAACAAATATCATTTAAATTTGTCTTATGAAATATTTAAAAACAAAAAATTGTTATTAACATCATTCAAGTTCAATATGGAAATTTATTCTGAATTTAATGATAGCTTAGCTAAACAAAAAAAATAATATGAATCATGAATATGCTTTTAATGTTTAAGTAAACATAAAGGAAAAATAATAAAAAAATGCATAATCTTTTTCAATCAATGTATCAAAATTACGATTTTTTTTTGATCAAATTTACCTCGAAAACAGATTTATTGGTTATGAAATTAACAAAACACCAGACGTCTCCACTATCTATTATTTGAAATGTTTATTCTGATTAAGTATCGTTATTCTCAGTTTTCTCTGACTCAAATCTTCACTGCAAATTTGGGAGACAAATTCTGGGGATGAGTCAAATCGTGATTTATCGACAATTAACATATTCTGAAATATTCCATTCAAAACTAATTATAAAAAAAAGTTTTCTTTGAATTAAATACTTTAATAACAAATTTTGACATGATCGTTGAGTTTCCATAGCATTAAAAAAATGTATACAAACATTTTGAATTAATGTACAAAATAATTAAAAATAAAAATAGATAATTTAAAGTTAGATTTGAGAATAAAAAAAAATTATAGACAATAATAATTTAATAAAAAAAACATAAATCATAAAACTTTATAATTAAATTGAAATCTAGTCTAATAAATTTATAGGATTAAATTAAGAGTAAGTAGTTCATAATAGACAAAAAAAACACTATTTTCAATATTAAAATTAATGATAAATGACTTTGATATTTAATAATGAAATATAAATGTTAATTATATAAAAAAATATTTATAAATGAAAAAAAAAATTATTTTTAAAAAATTATCATAATAAAATGAGAAGAAGAAAGACAAGTTAGTGTGATTATTAATTATAAGAATAAGGATAAAAATAAATGATAATATTAAATTATAAGCTATAAGAGAGGAGTTAAAGAAACTATAAAACAAAAGTGAAAACACAAAAAAATGTATTATCAACGGTTAGTTTACTTCTCCATCGGGTACTCTCGTTGAAGCTAATATCATATTAAAAATAATAAAGATAAAGATAGAAATAAAATAATATAAATGTGTGAGTTGTTGTTTAGACATGCGCAGTAAAATTCATTGTGAGATACAATTCCCCTCATAATTTAAATGTTATTGTTAATGAATTCTCAAATACAACCGTATTCAAAGCTTTTTGTTAATTAATAATGAGCCCAGCAAAGAGCTTTCAATGCAATCGTGATTTGAGTCCTAATTGAAATTTTTAAAAAATTTGAAAATTTCTTTCTAAATAGCCACGAACAGGGGCGGATTGAAAATTACTAACGTCCTTGGCATTCTGTATGATTTACTTTAAAATTTACGCTAAACTTATCTTTTATAAGTCGATGGACTGCGGCCTTCGTGGCATTTTCCAGATTGCCCATATGGCCAATCCACCACTGCCCACAATTTCAACTTCACTAGAGCTTTCAAAAAATTTCAGACAGAAAAATTTCAATAACTCCAATTCGGAATTTTCTTATTAAAATACAAAAACTTCTGATTATTTTTAATCTTGATCCAAACTTGACTAAATTCGTATGAATCATTTTTTTACTCGTTAAATTGTATAAAATAAAAAATTAATAAATTTAACATAAAACATTATAAATTTATATAAAAAAAAAAATATAATAATTAAATTTAAATCAAAAATATAAATAAAGCATAAGAACCGTTCCATATCAATCGTACTGAGTGTGGAAATCATAGTCCCCGATTTTATTTATACGCTCAGAGTAGAAAGCCCTAATGGTCTCCATCACAAAAATACCATGGTATATATACTTTTCCCATGGGTTGACCCATTAAGACGTATTTTATGTTTTAGCTTCAAACCCTGGTATTTTCTTTATTTCTTAAGATACAGAAACGTAATTTTACTCAAATCGCATCAGCTCGAGAAGACCTACAACTTGTAGAAGAAAATTTTTCCCACTTTGGTGGAAAATGTCGGAAAAATTGGGAAAATTAGTTTTGTATCGGGAATTAATGGGTTAACCCGGTCTTCTCCATCGCCAAATTTTTTATAAAATGAAAGCTCTATTTCTTATCTATATTTGCTCCATACATCATTTTGATGGAGGACATAGAGAACTATGAGAAAAAAGCCTCACAAAAGCGGTCATATTTGAGTTCTACGTATATTCACCATATTAAAGTAATAAATTTCCTGTTAATTCAGTTAAAAATCGAAATGGTCATTTTTAGAGAGCAAAAATCAATAATATTTTCAAAAAATAAGTATCTAAGATTAATTATTTAAAAAAAAAATAATTCTGAATAAAATCTAATTTTTCAGATTTTTTCTCAATTTTTCACTAAAGTTAGCAAATTTTTAACTTTTATATGGTGAATATACGTAGAACTCAAATATGACCGCGTTTGTGAGGCTTTTTTCTTATAGTTTTCTATGTCCTCCATCAAAATGATGTATGGAGCAAATATAGATAGGAAATAGAGCTTTCATTTTATAAAAAATTTGGCGATGGAGAAGACCGGGTTAACCCATTAATTCCCGATGAAAAACTAATTTTCCCGATTTTTCCGACATTTTCCACCAAAGTGGGAAAAATTCTCTTCTACAAGTTGTAGGTCTTCTCGAGCTGATGCGATTTGAGTATAATTACGTTTCTGTATCTTAAGAAATAAAGAAAATACCAGAGTTTGAAGCTAAAACCTAAAATACGTCTTAATGGGTTAACCCATGGGAAAAGTATATATACCATGGTATTTTTGTGATGGAGACCAATAGGGCTTTCTACTGTGAGCGTATAAATAAAATCGGAGACTATGATTTCCACACTCAGTACGATTGATGTGGAACGGACCATAAGTTAAAATAATTATCATGATAAAAGTATTAAAAATCAAATCATAAAATGTTATAAATGTGGCATTCCATTCTAAAGTGAGTGGGAAACACAAAATTCTGTAAGGCCAATCTGATTACACAGGCCTATGGTCCATCAAAAAATATGAAACTTTTGTTCTACAAAAATTTTTGTATCTGGGTTAAAAACTGAAAAACAAGATTTTCAATATTTTTTTAATCATTCAATTTAAAAATGCAAAATCGGCATAGTTTTGTATGAAATACGTATGATGTTTGTTCTTGAAAGTTGTAGATAATAATTTGGAAAAAAGTTTTAATATACCATTTTACATATTTTCATACAAAAAATTTGATTTTTCGTCAAAACACAATTTGTAGAAAAACTGATAACATAAATTTTTGTTTTTTTTCTAATAAAATCGTACGTTTTCGATCAATTTTTTTTATGAAAACTTGTAAAATGGTAAATAAAAACTTTTTTGTCTAAATTATTATCTACAACTTTTAAGAACAAACATCATACGTATTTCATACAAAACCCTGTCATTTTTGCAGTTTTAAATTAAAGGATAAAAAAATTGAAATCCTTGTTTTTCGGTTTTTAGTGCAGATACATAAATTTTCGTAGAACACAAGTTTCATATTTATTGATGGACCATAGGCCTATGTAATCAAATTGGCCATACAGACATTTGTGAATCGCACTCACTTTAGAATGGAAAGCCACAAATAATAAAATAAAATAAAAAAATAGAGTAATAGAAAAAAATATATAAATATAAATTTAAAACAATTAAATTAATATTACTCGGAAATAAAATTAAAATAAAAAATTGTAAAGATAACAACACAAATAATAAAAAAATAATAATAAAAAAAAGAGGAAACATGAATAAACCATGACAATATATATTTATTATTAAATTTTTGTAGCGCTAAAAGCTTTGGTACGAAAAAGTTATCATAATAAAAAAAATTATATTTAATATAAAAAAATAACATAATAATAATAAAAAAAAGTAAATTTACATTACTTTCTGTTTTAAGTGACAGAAGTACATATCTTATTTATAGAATAAAAAATCACACATCAATTTATATCTAAATCAAATCAACTGCATATGTTAAGATAAGAAATGTAAAGTAAATGAAAAAAAATTAAGGAAACTGTAACTATTGAATGGGATGTGAAAGTGCATTTTAAATTTCTATAAATTAATTTTTTTTATGTTGAATTTGATGAAATTGCGAAAAATCTTAGTCTATGCTACATTCAAGTCATCAATCATGCATCTTGATTGTTGTCAATTGAAGGTATTGGACTTAATTTTGACATGCTTAACCCAGATAAGGCTACAGTGCGTCGATTAAAATTATATTTTTGATAAATAAACAGCATCGAAAACTGTCCAAAATGGTTCTTATGAAAATTTTTGCAAATAATTTATATTTCAAAATTTAGACTTTTTTTTATTAAGGATGGCAAAATTTGCCACCGTATCTGGGTTAAGAGGAGTATCAATGTGAAATCATATGAGAATCGAGTTTTTGAATACTTGAGTTCTATGAAAACAGTCAAGTCTCCATATAGTGAAAAATAGTCAGTTTCTATGGATCTACAGTTTCAATCTGTCTTTTAATTATATATAAAAAAATAGCGCCAATCCAACATTACGGCAAAAAAAGAAACTAACACAAATTTATGCATTCTTTCAATAATTAGTTTCGAAAATGACCACGTAAAGCGCCAATACAACATTTTATATTGATTTTTTGTTCGTATGGAATGTCATATACGTGATAGAATCATTGCGTACAGCTCATTTTTTACTAAATGGAGACCTGACTGTAGTGAATCCTCTCAATTAAATGTTAAAATTTTATTCAACTCAACAAATTTTATTTTAAAAACAACTAACGGACAGTTAAAATTAACGCTCTCATTAGAACATTTTTACTTTGAAATGCACTGAAGAAAAAAATTATGAATAAATTATATTTAATGCTATAAGAGAAGAAATAAAAAAGTATAATCAATTTAGTAGAAGGTAAAATGGAAGCAAAGAAATGTTTCACTGCTAATCTGACATTTAAAGCTAATTTGAAAAGAAAAAATTAAAACTAAGATGCTTTGTCATATTAAGGGTACTTTAAATTGCAATTCAAGTGTGATGTAAATGAATTTATTTTGTTAAACTGATATTTTTTTTTAATTTCACACCTTTGATCTTTACTTAAAACAAGAAGTCTCAAAGGTCCTCATAATCCCGAAAAATAGATAAAGCATCATAATTTAATACAAGATTCAAAAAAAAAACCATTGTTGTTTTGATGTAATGAGAAAAAACAATAAATTTGTATAATTGTCAAAAATTTTATGGTTCTGTGGCTTTAAAACAATATGCTTACAATACAAATAACTATACTCAAATTGTGCCATTAAATTTTAGTTATTTTTTTTTTTAAATTTTATTCTTATAAAAAGTGGCAAATAATTTGTAAGTAATATTAATTGTTACTTTATTATAAAAAAAAAACTTGTATAAAAAATTTAAGATTTATTTAATTAAATTTTTAATACAGAATCTGTTTAGTTTAATTTAAATTAAAAAAATAAACGTATGTTAAAATGAATTATGAAATGAATTAAATAAATAATTAAAATGAAAACAATTATTAGAGTAAAGTGATTAAAATGTTTTATTCAAGCAATTTAATTTATTTTACATCCATGTAAGACATTTTGTGACATTATCTTTCAAAGGTAAGTCAATTAATAAATCCGCCAACTACAACAGTGTTCACTGATGTGCCAGAGCCTGGTTGACTGTTATTTTGCAGATTCCCGGAAAAATTCGGTCTTTTAAATGGTTTTATGTTGTCCAAAGGTCCCGTTGGCGGAGGTGTTACAATTTTCAATTTTTCAATAGTTTTACTTGCAGCATTTTTCATATTTTTTCTCATAAAAATTTCATTTGCTTTGACAATTTTGTATCGTTTGTACAAACGAACTGTGTAGAAGTAAAGAATTTCACAAAAGCTGAGGACAGACATGCCAACAAATAAACTGTAAACACCTCCAAGATTAGCTGTTAATTATGATTATAAAATTATGACAATGAGATTTGTTAAAATTTAAATTTAAATTAAAAAAAATACTCACAAACCAGTAAAATTATGTTAGATAAAAGATCCTTTCGAAATCGTCGAAATGTCTGACTTGACATGTATACGTGGACGACCATGTGAGATGAGTTTAAATTATCACTTTAAGTAAAAAAGTTTTATTAGCATTCCATTAATTTAATTTAAAACAAAAATAATAATTCTTACTAAAAAGAGTCAAATGTATATTCGAATGGCTGCAATTCGATACTGTTTGCTGTAGCTCTGTAACTCAGTTGATTGCATTGATTTGGACATGCTTGAGCTTTTCCCTCTGAACTGTGCATTTTCTCATATTTTTGCGAGAGACACTCAATTTTCTTAAAATCACATGTTTCCATGTCTTTGACATCCGGCAAGTAAAATGGCAAACAACCACACTCTGCATTTGTTTTGTCCATTTCAACTTCGAGTTCACAATTGTATCGTTTGTATTCGGGAAAATATCTAATGTGAGTGTGTTGAAATTGAATTTAAATTTCGATAAATGACTATAACTTACTTAAGTGGGGCTTCATCCGAAAACACACAACCACGAGTCGATGCCGGTATTTGACGAATTTGATCAGAAGAGACTGTTTCTTCTGGAATTATGTTGACAAAAGTCTCTGTTTGATGTGGTAAAATTTTTTCGGCCACAGATTGACTTGGATAAATGTCATTTTCATGCACATACATTTTAATTCCGTCAGTATAAACCCTGGAGATCGTTTTAGCTTCAACTAACGGACTTATGACCATGCTAAGACCTCCTGCGATACCACTCATCATTGCTTTCCTTATATTATTTTCTCTGTAAAGATGAAACATAAAATTTATTGCCAGAAAATGCTATAATTAAACTAAATCTCTCACCTCTTATCGATAAAAATATTAAAAGAACAACAATATCCTTGCCATGTGTACGATCTCTCAAATAGCCTGTTACAATCAATTGTATCACCACCAAAACGGCATCTTATCAGCAAATTATCACATGGCACCATCAGATTTTGCATTGTCATATACACATCATATCGATTTTGTATTAACAGAGTTTGCATAATTTCAAGTTCAGTTGAATTCACATCACTCAATTGATCGATAAAGCCATCAGTTAAACGCAAGAGACGAATCATTTCTTCTTTATTGATATTGGGTGGTAAATTCCTGTAAAATTTTAATTAAATTTATATCATTTAATAATTTTTTTGTTTAAAGTTTTAAATTCTCACATTGTGTCAACAACATAACTTGCACGTTCATAGCTCATACGAGCAATATTACAAATGGTGACAGCTGGAAAATTTAATTCATTCAATGGAGCATGATTTGTGTCGACATTTACACGTGTAGGATTGCTCTTGTAACGTTCCCAAAATATATTGACCAATACATTGGCAAACATGAAGAAGCAAATTACAATGAAAGCCCATGTTATTCTGGAAATTAATATAAGATTCATTGTAATTATTTGAAAAAATATTCTTATTTAATACACACTTTGTACATTTATTTCCTTTTGGATCGATAATATATTGAACGCCATGCACTGACGTATTTTCTGCAAATTCAACGAAAGTTGCTTTTACAGCCTTCCAAAAAATTTTATATTTTTTTAAGGGTTGATTTACTGACGCTGAACCAGCTGCCACTAACGGCATTTTTATTACTATTTATTTCTGTGTCAAAAATGAACTTTTTTTAAATTAAATTTATTTTGTTTCAAATGATTTTTCTCACTTAATATAGGTAGTTGCTTATGATTTAATGCTTTTTAGAAGTTAAAGGTTCCACAAATAAAATAAGACTAACAGTGGGTAAAGTCATAAAGTGAATAAATCAATTTTAGGCATTTTTATTATTAATATTTTATTGTTGGTCAGTGTTAAGGTAATTATAGAGTAGTTGATCACAATCATATTATGGTAAAGGTGTCAAGAGCAAGCTTTTACGTTTATAGAAAGACAAACAAATTAATAATCAGGTTCAAATAAAATCGATATGATTCTATAACGCTTTTTGATGATTTTGGTTACGCATTGGAAAAATTGAAGAAAGAAAATTCAGGAACAACGTTGTGAGAGCCTCTTTCTGTTCTCTTCTCTTCTCTTCGCTTCTCATCTCATCTCTTCTTTTTCCTTCTCTTCTAGTTCTTACTTCTCTTTTTACTTCTTACTTCTCTTCTTACCTCTTAATTCTTACTTCTTAATTCTCTTCTTACTTCTTAATTCTTACTTCTCTTCTTACTTCTTATTTCTCTTCTTACTTCTCTTCGTACCTTTTAATTCTTACTTTTCTTCTTACTTCTCTTCTTACTTCTTGCTTCATACTTCTTACTTCTCTTCTTACTTCTCTTCGTACTTCTTGCTTCTTAATTCTTACTTCTCTTCTTACTTCTTAATTCTTACTTCTCTTTTTACTTCTTACTTCTCTTCTTACCTCTTAATTCTTACTTCTCTTCTTACTTCTCTACTTATTTCTTGCTTCATACTTCTTGCTTCTTAATTCTTACTTCTTACTTCTCTTCTTACTTCTTGCTTCATACTTCTTACTTCTCTTCTTACTTCTCTTCTTAATTCTTGCTTCTCTTCTTACTTCTCTTTTCTTCTCTTTTCTCTTCTTCTCTTGTAGCAAATAAAATTTCATTCATAAAAAAATTGTATCATTTTAATTCAATTAATGAAATTACTCAAACTAATCAATTTTACGACTAAACAGATTCTTCAACTAGATAAAACTTTTCTATATAAACCCATCACCAACATTAAGCTTACCTTATTTTGGTGGTACCTTTTCATGTTAAACATCACAAATGGGTTTATTCAATTTTGAATCAAACGATATATATGACTGTTACTATTATGGATATGTCTACTGTAAAATTTTTGGAATGTGGCCTCTTGCTTGGAGGGTAATTTTTTTTTTCAATTCCATCAAAACTTCATTTTTTGAATTAAATTTCATTCTAAAACACCGCAGCCAGGATTGGAAAATAGCCTTAAACTCAATATAATAACAATTGTACCATGGATACTTATTTATTCGTATTTTACAATTGACAATTTCATGAGTGGTGAATTTTGGATTAAATTTTATACTGTAACAAATTCTACAATTTTAACTTATGGTACTCGGCTTCAAAATCTATCGAGTTTGATGATGTCGAATTTTTTGATTATTATTACAACGGTTGATTTTGTCTTGAGGAAAAATAATTTTCATACAGCATTTGATACTATCGTGGATGTGGATAAAATTTTGGAAAATGAATTTCATTATGATTTGCAGCATGAAATGATGGCAAGGTATGAAAATTAACTTTACTTAATTTAATTAATAATTTCATGGATAATTTTACTTTTATTTAGATTGATTTTTGGTCTTGCAATATTTATTACTGTTTCAGTGATTGGCATATTCATTGTATCTTACATTGTTTTTGAAGAAATGCTCAAGTTAAATAATTTCAAATTTTATTTATCATTTTTCTTGGCAAATTTTCCTTTTGTAACAATGATTGTATCATTTATTGTCTTTGCAATGACACTTCGAATGCGTTTTGTATACATAAATGATATTTTTGAGCAAATAGAGGCTAAGAAACAACCGGAAAATGTTCACATATTTGATTCAAATGACGATTCTGAGGTGAAAATTGCTTACAAGGAAATTGAAGATACGTTCAAAAGTAAAACTAGTAAGGAAAAAAGTTCTCCGAACATTTTCATCATAAACAGGAAAAATATCGTAGAAAACACCTCACCAATTCCAAAGGAAGCTTGGACCGATAATCGTACCATTTTAAATAAAATCAACGACCTACTTTTTTCGAAGAGTGTTGTGAGGAAAGTTAAAATAACAAAAGCAACAAGCAGTGCTGAGCTCAAACACCACATTAACCAACTAATTTATATGCATGGAAAACTATGTGACGCAATTACACTTGTGAATGAATTGCTTTCATTGAAATTGGTTCTGGCAATTGCTTACATGTTTGTTTTCATTTTGTTTGCATGCTTTTCTGGATATCGGTAAAATTTAAATAATTTTTTTTATTTAAAAACATAAATTTATCCTTAATCGGCTTTTTAAGTGTCATGTACGATTCACATACGGAAGGTGACATCGTTGCAATTGCTGATATAGTTTGGATGTGCTATTACTTTGGGTTGACTGTTGGAATTACAACAATCGGATCTATGACCTCTAATGCAGCAAAATATACGGGAAGAGTAGTCCATAAAGTGATACATAAAACTTGGGATCCAGTTATTATTAAACGAGTATAAAATTTTGTATCATTAATCAAAGAGTTCAAGGTCATTATGAAATTTTTTTTATAGCTTACCATTGCATCCCAACAACTCTTGATGAGATGTCCTATTTTCACATGTCACTTGTTTCCATTTAACTGGTCTTTATTGTTTGCGGTGATTTTTTTGATTTTTATATCAATTTTATAATTTAAATGCTCATTTCAAACTCCAGATGGCAAGTGCAAACACCACGTATTTGGTATTTCTGATTCAAATGGATATTGCATCAAAAACTAAAGCGCTGAATGCTTTAAATAACACAGTTTTTCTCAATTATACCAAAATGTGTCACCAATAAAGCTCAATTTATTCTATACGTGTGATTGTGTTGGATCTTCTCTACAAAATATTTCCTGAATTGTGACAGCAGACTTTAATTGTAATAATTTTACAACACTGAAGTCATTACTTACTTTATCGACGACCTTCGTAGAATGCAAGAAATTATTTTGAAGCACATGCTCTGGAAGTCGTCATACTTTTCGATAATCGAATGTTGATTTTCATTTGATTTCTTATGTTTTCAATGATTGTCGCATGGAAAAATTGAGTTTTAATTTGGAAGTAAATACTACAATTAGAACCTTTATCCACCACCAAGGTCCAGTGCCAGCTATCAAGGCTTACAATTATCGATACCTCGTTCATGTGGACGAGTCTATAGCTTTGTGTGGAACGAAGTGTATTAAGTTCGTCGTTAATTTCAGTCAATTTCATTAAATATTAAAAATCCAATTAAATTAATTCATTAGAGACACGCATTGCATTTGATCAATTCTTCGATAACACACCAATTAAATACTAAAACCCGTTAAAAATTTTCCATTAAAATAAAAAAAGCGATTATTCACATCCAAAAATTTGAAGAAAAATCAATGACTTGGATATCATTTGAAGCTTACGATATTTATGATGCCGTATATTATGGCTATTTATATTGTAAATTTGTTGGATTATGGCCCTTAGCTTGGCGGGTAAGTATTAAAAGTAAATCTGACTTAAATTTCAATTTTCATTTTGTAGCCTGGTGGAAAAAACATTCCAATCATCAATTTTTCGATACTTACATTTTGGGGTGCATCAATCACATACTTTTTATTTGATAACATTACGGATCATGAATTTTGGGACAAATTTTATGAAACAACTGAATCCCATCTTCTTACATGGGGCACACGAATTCAACATATTGCCTCATTAATTCTTGGTATTTTTATTGTTGTATTGTCATTTGCTCATGTCCTGATTGCAAAAGAACATTTTCATGAAATGTTCAATACAATTGTGTATGTTGACAAAATTTTGGAGAATGAATTTTACTATGATATGCAATTTGAATTTCTTACCAAGTTTGTTTTGAATTTCAATGATGACTGAAATTTTTTTTAAAAGAAATTTTTTTTTCAGACTCCTTTTTGGCTCAACCGCTTTCATTACAATTTCGTTGGGAGCCGCAACACTGCTGTCATTTGTTGTTTTTGATAAATTACTTGGCTTAAGAAATCCAAAATTTTATTGCTCAATGTTTTTAGCAAATTTACCGTTTGTAACCACAATCACGTCATTTTTGGTCTTCACAGTCAGTATTAGGACACGATTCATTTATATCAACACAATTTTTGATCAGATGAGACTTGAAGAGTCAGAAAATATTTTGATAATTCAAAGCCAAACCATTGAACAAGAGTTATTTACAATGAGTAAAATCATAGCAGGTGACACGACGCGCAACGATAAACACAAGAAAAATTCAAAATCCGACACTCGATCACTTATAACAAAATTATTTGACTTCTTTTCAGCGAAAAGTGTCGTAAAAAAATACAAAATTTCAAAAACGACACCCACCAAAGACATAATTGAATGCATTATGCAATTAATGCACCTCCATTCAAAGTTATGTGATTGCATTGAACAAGTCAATAAAATATTCTCTTTCAAATTACTCATGGCCACTGCTTACATGTTCGTTTTTTGTGTTTTTGCGTGTTTTACTGGATATCGGTAGGAATTAAATGATTTTAATGAAACATTTTCATTTAAACGAATATTATTAAATTTTCCAGCGTACTCTATGAATCACATGTCAAAGGTGATATCGTTGCAATTTCTAATCTATTATGGATGTCATATTACATTGTTTTGATGATCAGTATATCTGCGACTTCAGAACTGGCATGTAATGTTGGGCGATCTACCGGACGGGCAGTGCATAAAGTCATACACAAAACATGGGATCCAGTTATAATTCAAAGAGTATGAAATATGAAAGAAATGAATTTAATTTAATCAAAATTTTATGAGTTTTAAATGATTTTTAGCTCACAATCGCATCACAACAGCTACTTTTGAGGAAGCCAGCATTTGCGGGTTATTTTTTCAATTTTGACTTTTCGTTGTTATTTAATGTAAGAAAAAATTTTTCATTTATTTTCAAGTAAATCAACTTTTTGTACTGTAGATTGTAAGTGCAACTGCCACTTATTTGGTATTTTTGATACAATTTGACATCTCCAGTAAAAGTAAAAATATTCCGAGTATTAAAATCAATATCAATAACATCAGTTCTGTTAATGGTACAATTTGTCATCTTTGATTACATTTTTTGGGGACAAAGGAAAATCGATGGCACTGAAATGTCACATCCAACATATTTTCGGTCAAAAATTGGACCATGAATTATTTCCTTTGAATCTCATTATTGAAAGCGCTCGTCGAACCATGCTGGGAATTTTACTATAATTTTTTATCAACTTAATGCAGGATATCAAATATTATAAAAAAAAGTTAAATTTTGATTAAATGCCAAGATAAAGTTATTTTAAAAAAACCCTGCTTTGAAATTAAACGATTCAAATTAGGCTTTTATCAATTTTTTTCCTCCCAATTTTGATAAGATAAAATTTTAATGTTAACTGATTTTTTTTTTAAATTGAATAAATGTTATTTGTTTGTAAATTATCATATCTTTCATTCAAATTTTTAATAAATCACAAATTCCCTTCATGTGAGTTCAAATTTCAGACGTCATATGGGAATCTATTTTTTAGATCTATTAGATTTAATAGATTTTTTAAATCTATTTCTTTATCCTAGTGATAATGTTAAATATCTAGGGATTGTTCTTGACTGTTTTCTGAAATGGT
>LN483480.1:251855-348049 GCA_900002565.1 Culicoides sonorensis | reverse complement strand
AACCCTGCTTTGAAATTAAACGATTCAAATTAGGCTTTTATCAATTTTTTTTCCTCCCAATTTTGATAAGATAAAATTTTAATGTTAACTGATTTTTTTTTTTAAATTGAATAAATGTGATTTGTTTGTAAAAAATAAATTATCATATCTTTCATTCATATTATGAATAAAATCACAAATTCCCTTCATGTGAGTTCAAATTTCAGACGTCATATGGGAATCTATTTTTTAGAATATTTAGGAAAAAATGCTCTAATGGAAGCGGTTTGTCTTTCTGTGTAATCTTGAACTCTATCCATTCATCAAATCAGCGCCTCCTGGTGCGGCCAATAAAAAAAATGAATGTACCTGCAATTTTGATTTTTAATTGACCTTTATTGGCTTTCAATTGAATTAGAAAAGCCGTTGATGATCCGTAGAGCGATAAATTTGCATGCGCTGTGAAACAAATTTCCATGGTATACGATCCAACTAAGATTCAAATTGAGTTCATTAAAACGGAAATTCAATCGAATCTACAATCATTTTGTCATTATCGTTATCAAATAATATCACTTATCGATGAATTGTGAAATAAAATAAATGTAAGTTGTAAACAGATCGTGAATTGTTACGTTAGGTCAGTTAATGGCAAGAGCTTTGAAAACCCATTTATTTATCAATTCTCAAAAAAAATACCGTTAATTAATTCATTTTATATGAAATTTACCGGAAAAAAGACGTATTGATATGCCACATTCTGGACGATTCCGATTAACTGATTGCCGTAGATAAGTTACAATCAAATCAATTTTAATCAAAGACAATCAAAGAAGAAGCATGTAATGCGTGCAATTTATTTTGTTTTTTTTTTTTCAATAATGATAAGTTAATCCACTTGAAGATAATTGTTCAGCTATAAATGCGATGTCATTACAGTTGACCGGTATCAGTTCAGTTCATTCTCTTAAAGTAGTCAAGTAAGATAAGTAAAAGAATAAAGTTTCAAAAAATGTTGAAATTAGGCTTCGTTTTAATATTTGCCGTTGCAACTGTAATTTACGCTGCACCGAATAAACCAAATGTATCAAAATTTAGCCATTTAAATTTCTTGGATGTCCTTCAACAATTGGATATCAAGCACGAAAAAGTTGAAACAGCAGAACAATTTGAAGTGAGTTTGAGCATCTTCTGATTTTATGTAACGCATATTTGACATATTTTTTTAAATTTGATATCAAAATAGGACGTTATCGCAACATTGCCAGATGGTGGTCAATTACTTGGTCAAAAGAAGTCGTTGAGTCTCTTGAGTAGTTACTATTCATTCAAAGGAATTCCATATGGTGAGGCTCCGGTTGGTGATTTGAGATTCAGAGCTCCAGTTGCTCACAAAGGTTGGTCTGGAATTCGTAATGCAACATCTCACGGTAATGATTGTGTCCAACCTGGAACCTTATATGGAACAAATGGTGATGAAGATTGTCTTTATTTGAATGTATACACGCCAAATTTGACTCCAAAGGAAAAATATGCTGTCATGGTTTGGATTCATGGTGGTTCATTCACATCTGGCTCGGGAAGTACAACATTTTATGGACCTGAACCACTTGTCTCGGAAAATATTATTTTGGTGACTATCAATTATCGTCTTGGATTCTTGGGCTTCTTCTCTACTGATGATAAATATGCGTCGGGTAATTATGGTCTGAAAGATGCTGTGTTGGCATTGAAATGGGTACAAAAAAATATTGAAGCATTTGGGGGTGATCCTGAAAAAGTGACAATTTTCGGTGAATCTGCTGGATCATGCTTAGTCAATTATTTGGTGTTATCACCTCTTACAAGAGGCTTATTCCGAAGTGCTATTTCACAATCAGGAACTGTCCTAAGTCCATGGGCATTGCAAGAAGAACCAAGAGCACGTGCCTTTGAAGTTGCCGAAAAAATGGGTATCCAAGCAAGTACAAGTCAAGAACTCGTTGCAGAATTGAGAAAAATTGAAGATGCAACAATATTCGCAAAAATGACACCCGGATGGTTGGACTTACCAGTTCCACGTGGCATGGACGGTGGATTTTTCTTTGCACCAACAATCGATCCAAAAGATTCTGATGAACCAATTTTCCTGCCCGACCATCCAATTGCAATGATGAAGAAAGGTGATTTCAATCATGTTCCATACATTGTCGGTTCTAACAGTCACGAATCGCTGTTTGGTATCCGTGAATTAATTGTCGATCCATTCTTATTCACAAAATTCAATCGCAATCCACATTTATTGATTCCATTTGAATGGGACATTGAATCCACATCGCCCGAGGCTTACAGTATAATTCAACAAATTAAAGATGTCTATTTCAAAGGTGGTGATGTCGAAGATAAGATGGATTATGTTAACTATGCTTCAGATCGTCATTTCCATTGGGGCGTCTACAAAGTAACTGAACTTATGAGTGCAACAAGCAACCGAAATATCTATTCATATGTATTTTCATTTGATGGTGATATGAATTATGTTAAGAGAGGTTTACTTTTGGGTGATTATGAGGGTGCAATGCATGCTGATGAAATTCCATATTTCTTCCGATTGTTTGGTGTACCAGCACCAATTTTACCAGGTAATCCCGCACTTACAGTCAGACAACGTCTTACAAAAATGTGGACAGATTTTGCAAAAACATCAAATCCAACACCGGTAGTTACAAGTTTAGTCACGACAAATTGGAAGCCAGTTGGAGCAAATCACGAATATTTATCAATTGATGCGGAATTGCAAGCAAGAGAACAACCATTTGAACAAAGAATGAAATTATGGCAAGAATTGGATGCAAAGTACACAAAACACTAAAAAAAAAACAACAAGAAGATTACAACACACAAATGTGACGTAATAGAAATTTTATCTAGTATCTAGATTTTCTGTGTTACACATTGAAATAAAAATAATAATAAATAATTGAACTGAAGACATACCTTGTCTTATCTATTTTTTATTTCTCAATGAAAATCAATACTAATCATGGCTTTAGTTCAAGTGCATTCCCAATATAGAAAAATTCCATAAGTGATTGATGTCATTTAATACGGAAGTAAAATCAAAATTGTGTTTGATTCAAAACATTTGTAATTGGATAAAAGTCAAGTACCAAATGAAGTTGATAAAAAAGCTAAAATGACGAAATCGAATGAAGTTGTAAACGGAAGATTTTTACAAGTAACCAGGCGTTTCCATTGAAAATGAAAAAAAAATTGAATGTTCAATTGAATCAAATAGTATTTTTTTTTTATTATTAATCACTTTAATTTTAAGCATTTTCAACAATTTTTTAAAAATTTAAATCCTAATTTAAATTGAAAACACATGTTTTCTATCAAATCTTTCATTTTCGGTTAATCAGTTCGTTTCTACTAAAAATATATAATATCACACAAGAAAATATTTCAAAGCTTCATTATCAATTAAAATTAAAAAAAAGGAATAATTAGATAAAAACTAAGTGGAATGTTTGTCTCTTTCAAAACATTTTACTATACAGGTTGCCAATGGTCTGATCTCCATATGAGCGCATGCATGTGATGACTTCTGTCTTTTTGTAGCACTTCCTTGGCTTTTCTATCGGTACCTGTTGTACAAGGTGTCATAACCTGTCCTGTATTAACATCTGTAAAACGATCAATTAACGAACGATATCCTCGGCCAATTGTAACAATCAATGGTACATTTGAATCTTGTGCTGAATTTAACGCAATAATGCATCTAACGTCATCCTGATATGGTCTGAAAATTGTAATTGGTCGCATTGTCATTTTCTCAACGACAATTATGCATCCCCATGTCGTACCAACATAAAGTTCTTGATTTAAAACTGTGATTGCTGTCACTTGACATTTGCCTGGACTCAGATGCTCTTCAATAGCGATGCTCTTGAGACTTTCCGAACATGGAACAAGTTTTGAGCAGTCAAGTTTGTTTTCGATTGATTTTTTCGGCACATTCCATTGATAGAGAATGCATCCGGGTGCAACGTAGGCATATACATAGTTTTCAGATGACTCAAGAAGTGAAACATTTAGTCCTTTAAGGGGAATTGAAGATTGGTAGTGCGATAACGCATGATGACTTGTAACAACTGAATTTTGAAGCTCGAAAACATTTATAGCACCGTCTGTTTCACCACACCACAATTCATATTCACTTGAAAATAAAAAAAATTAAAGGTCAGTTCACTGTTAATAACCACAAAAGTGTTTTATGACTTACCCTTGTTGTTTCCATAGCGCACAAACACTGTAAAGCCTTTCACCAGAACCAAGTTCTGTTAAAACGAAGCTTCCTTCAGCACTTTGATACGTTGAAGGGATCAATGTGGAATCCAAAAGGAATAATCTGCCGTTTTCCAATCCGGCAGCAACGCGTTTAATGCGATCCAAGTAAACAAGGGCAACCACGGGACTGTGTTGAACGGGCTCAAGTGCATATGAGAATGTGTGCATGCAATCCGAAGCACTGTAAAATAATTTTTTGAATTAAAATATTCTATTTGTTTTATGAAAAATTTAAAACTTACTTGAATGAATGGATGCTTCCATGTGCATCTCCAACCCACACAAAAGTCTCAACAATACAAACAGCTGTCAATTTCATCGTTTGAGTTGCTCCCATGATATTTTGCGTATTTACTTGTGGACACAAAATACGATGATATTGTTCCCATCCCTTATTCGATCCTAACAGTAAGTCAATTCTGGAATTTGAGCACGGTAGCCACAATTCATATCCACTTAAGATATCTTCATCATAACTTGATACAGGACAACCAACACCTGCAATAACGGTTCCACTATGTGCAAGTGAACAGCAGTCTATGAGATGTGTAAATTCTGGTGCACTTGCAATTGATACAATTTGACTTGCAGAAGGACGAATTTTTGGCTGTTGATCCCAACAAAGCACCATCAAATCAAGACAATATGAAGGGAAATAAGTTTCACGTTGTGTTAATACTGGGCGTCCACCTTCAAGAATACACTCTTTGACGGCTTCATGGCCTTCGAATGGTTGTCGCAATGAAATGAGTTCATATAAGAACATTCCAAACGAGAAACAATCGACTTTTTCTGTGTACTCTTCTTCACCATTATGCCGCATAATTTCAGGTGCCATAAAACCTTCGGTGCCACCAAAACCTTTTGAACCAGAAGGTAAAGTGATTCTACTGATGCCATAATCAGCGACTTTTATGTGAACTGGATTAGATGGATCGTCTTCACTGTAAAGGAAATTGAATGAAAATTTATATTCAAATTTGAAATTTGATTACTTACGTGTGAGCATCAGGGAAATCCCATACAAGAATATTTTCTGCTTTCAAGTCCCTGTAGATTACTTTTCTTCGATGAAGGTACTCAATCGCTCGAGCTGCTTGCAATACAAGTGCTTGGAAACAATAAGGTCCTATACGAGCTCCACTTCTTCTGTAATGTCGTATTACAACATCGAGTGCGCCTTTAGGTGCCAAATCTAATACTAAAGCCAGGGGTTGAGTACACACTCCAATAAGCGGTACAATATTTGGGTGCTTTAAAGTAAGCAATACCGCCAATTCTTGTCTCGCTGTACAGTAAGCTTTACATGCATGTTGTAAGGGATCCCGTTCCCATTTACCTAGCGCCGCTTTGTAAGCGATTATTGCACTTTGACGTGCTCTTGAGCCCGGTGCAACAGGTTGTAGCATTTTCATTGCAACTGGAACAACTTGTCGTGATCCTCGCAATTTACATGTTGCTTTAAATACAAAACCAAAAGCTCCTCTACCAAGGAGTTGTCCTCTTGTGATATCACCCGGTTTAATTATGTACGTTTCTGAGAGATCCATAAAATTAACATCTGGTGTAACGAGTTTCAACTCAATTTCACCGTGAGCTGGGCAAGGAATCGTTTTACGATCATATGCAGCTAAAATACATTCTTCAATCATCCATGTATAACTTGGAGAGTTGGGCGATTCTTGATTACTGGCAATCAATGGATGTCCTTCAACTGATACATTTCGAGATGAGCATGCTGAATCAGGTCCGACACCTGAATCACCATCAGACCATCCAAGTGAGTCTTGTGACTTCCTGGTTGGAGCAGAGATATTCATTTCATTGAGGATTCCATGTAAGTCATTTAAACCACCACTTGCTTCACCATATTCCCTGCTGTAATCCCTGAAATCTGTACTCAATCGTTTCACTACACCTTTTGGCATTGGCTTGCCAGGAGCATTATTCGGGAAATTAGGTCCAATTTGACGCTCCTCACAAGTTTTAAGACATTTTGGACATGGAACAATTCTTGTTACTAAAAATCTTCCTTCCGAAGTGTGTACAAATCTAGTTCCGAGTGTTGGAAACCAATCTTCCAACAATAAATCAATGTGATCTACTGTCAGGGAAAGTAATTGTGTGACACCTTGCTCATTGGCATCCATTTCAAAAGAGGACAATTCTTTGTCAGATTCATCCATTTTCCTTATCAGAATTGCATTAAATGGAAAATTAACTTCTAGTATACTTGTCGCCATCATATCAATGTCACACCAAATACCGTCCTGTTTCAACTTGAATCGATTTGAAGGATTTCGATATGGTGAAAATTGACATGTTGCTGAAATTTCACGCATTTTAAAGACTAAAGTTGTACCGTAATATAAAGCAAGTCCTGTTTGCCACACAGACCAATGTGAGGAAATATTTGCTGCTTGTACAACTTCTGAATCGGCCATTGCCTCGTTGGGGAGAGGATACAAATAACGAATTGCATCAACAACTTGATCGTCAGCTAAAACTCTTGTAATAAGGCGGGACCAAAATCCTGATGGGAAATATGACATTAATAACAATCGTGATATAGATTTTTCTGGACGATGAATTGTACAAATATCAAATTTAGGTGGTTGTGGTATGGATTGAGCTTGGTCAATCACTAAAGGTGGTGCTTCTATTGCAAAAGGAAGTGCAGGCGATGGATTGTGAACAGTTCTTCTTCCTCGACCAGCCCAAGCTCTGGATCTTGCAGCAATTTTAATTGTAACCGGACTACCACCGGCATTTTCTTCAACTGGTAAAAGAGATGGGATAAGTAACGTTCTTGCATCCCATGTCAATGCAACTTCAAATTTATTCAATAAACTGACAATGTATCCACGATTATCATTCCTTCCAAGTTGTGAGTTCTTAAATAACAATTGCAAGTCATCCATTTTCATGATACCCGTTCTCGCAAATGGATTGATTTCCCTTACTGTCACAACATGTGCCAACATATCACATAACCACTGTGGATCGAGGAAATACAATTCTCTTAATGTTGCATCATCATAATGCAATAATACCCCGTTATCATGTAAAAACATAGTTGCCTGATTCAATTCAGACCAATCACGGAAACATTTGTGACCACGTGATTGCATTTCTTGCGTAACCATCATTCGATATTGTTCTGAACTTAGAACAGGATCAACGGCATTTTGTCTCAATTGAAATGATAAATTTGTGATGACATCTTCTAATGCTAAATATGAGGCAGGTACTCTCTGATGAAGTAGCGGCTCTTTTGAACCGGGTAATCTCAATGAAAATGCAGTTTCATAAATGAGATTTGCTAATAATTTTATGTTATGTCCCGTTTTACAACTCACTTCAATGGAATCAAGTACTCGTGGAAGTCCCATCTTTTCAGCATCAGCTACAGCAATAAACCGATCACGAATTGTATTTTGTAATTCCTCGGCAACTTTGGCTGGAAATGTATCACCAACAGCATCATAATGCGTTCCAACAATAATAACAGGGGAATTTGGAGCACGAGCTTGAATATTTCCAAGCCATTGCAATACTTCGGCAAGTCCTTTCCTGCCATCAGGGATTTTCCATAAAACTAAATACAAGCTTCGTTTTGACAAGAAATACTGATGTGTTGCGTAATATTCTTTTTGTCCACCGAAATCCCATGTTCGAAAGATGACAGGACCATGCATGGAATTTCCTCGTATTTTCTTTTCACAAATCCAATCACCAATGTCAACACCGACAGTTGAAATATTTACACCACGATTAGTTTTTTGATTGACGCCTTTATGTCCCATGCGTTTGGCCCAATGATCTGGTTTTCGGTTTCTTGATGATCCATCACTTCGTAAATGATCCAAAAGACTAGTTTTTCCAATACCTTGCACACCAACTACCATCAACTTCATTCTAGCGTAAGGCTTTGCATCCTCATACACTGACTTCAAATATCCAATGATATCCATCGTTTTGTACTTTTTACTCTCAATCATTGTACGTAAAGGCTCTTGTAATGCACAACCACGTGTATTTAAATTCCATAATCGGGATAATAATCCCATGTGTGGTGGAAGTTCAGTTATATCAACATTTCCACTTATATTGAGAACGCTCAAATTTGTAAGTTCGTGAATTGATGGCGGAATTTCCTTGAGACAATTGTTTCCAATATCAAGCATCGATAAATTCGGGAAAATTAATCGGGATTTCGCTACACCTACAACACTCCACTCCGAATCATCAGTTTCACCTAAAGTTGAGACATCATCTGTCGACAACTGGATGCGAGTTAAGAGATTATCGGCTAATATGAGAGTTCGCAATGATTCCAGCCTGAAATGGAAAATTTATCTGAGTTGTTTAAATATTTTTTTGAAAAAATTCATTACCTTAAATGCCTTCGATGACAACAAACACTTTTAAGGACAGCAGATCTTAGGGATGTTATATTGTTCGAACTCTGTGAGGTCTTGACTAAAGTCAATTCACTGCTAAACGATCCAGCACTGCCACTCGCGCTTTTTACTGGAGTGTTTTTAGGTGCTATTTAAGTAAAACAGAATTAAATTAAAATACGAAT
Organism: Culicoides sonorensis; assembly: GCA_900002565.1. Lineage (NCBI taxonomy): Eukaryota > Metazoa > Arthropoda > Insecta > Diptera > Ceratopogonidae > Culicoides > Culicoides sonorensis. Next base: position 339,153 of record LN483480.1, on the reverse strand, counting down.
TTGAATAATCAATTTAACTTACTTTCTTGTGGATTGTAACATGCAAGATGTGGATCTGACGCTGCAATTCTCGGCAAACTAGGCCAACAACTGATCTCATTATGACCCAAATCCAATTGTTTTAACGATGCTGGATAACTTGTCACATGTCCCATTGATCTCAAACTATTATATGCCATATTCAATCGTGTCAGATTCACTGCTAAGCATGGCAATGCAACAGGAATACTAACAAATAAGTTATTAGCTAAATTTAAACTGCTCAGCTGTGACACACTGTTGTCTAGACGTGCGTCTGGCAATCTAAGTTCTTGTTCCGTAATTTCTAGGGTCTTAGACCAAATGTGATGATGAACTAAATCCAGACTTGCAACAGTTCGCCCACGTGAAACCACATTGTTGCCATCGAATGTGCTTGGAATGTACGGAGAAGCTTCACTTACGGGAGATGGGGGCTCTGTGCCACATTGATCAGCAGAATTATCTTTTAAAATTGGTAAATCTTTTAATAAATTAAAGGCAACATTGAGTTCCTTTAATTTTGGTGCACGCCACATTTCAAATGGGAGTTCTTCTAATTTATTATTCGATATATCGAGAATGACTAGAGACGGTAACTGAAAGACGTGGTTTGAAATGACAGACAGATGATTATCTTGTAAGTAAAGTTCTTCTAATACTGGACAATTGTATTCCTTTGTTGATGTTTTGGAACTTCGACGTTTTCCGTGTGATTTTTCGCCTGACATTTCAATGGGCGGTGGAAGACTTTCCAATTTATTTTGTGCAACGTTTAATGTTCGTAAACTGCAAAGGTTGAATATCTCTGGTGGTAATGATACTAAGCTATTGTGTGAAATGTCAATGCGTGTTAATGCACCTAGTGCTAAAATATGAGATTTTGGACTTGGCTTGAGTTTTGGATTGCAATACAAAACAGCCTCACTCAACCAATTCATTTTAATGTACGTTAACCGACATGTATTACTATGCCAATTAACCATTGTCGGTGTATTTGGATATAAAGCACTGTACGTTAGATTACTAATTGAAGGACTTGTCACTTCTGAATACTCATCATTCAAGCCCTTTTTATTGATTTTATAATCAGGATCCTGATGTGATCGAATCGACAATAAACGACAAAGAATTTGCTCATCTGCACTATCAATTGCTGTTGTCAATGCAGACGATTGCTCATCTTTAGCCCCGAATTTCAATAAAAGTTCAACCATGGGAAGTGATTTTTGTCGAACTGCTTCAGCTAATGGTGCATTTGACAGTCCATAAATTTCATCACTGAATTTCGGATCATTCTGATCTTCAACTGGTCTTGCAATTATATTGGGATCAGCTCCATTTTGCAATAACAAGGCAGCAACATCCAAAAATCCACCACGAACTGATGCCAGGAGTGCAGTTTCTCGTGATTGACCACACAATAAATTTAAATTCAATGGACTTCGCATTGTCTCATCTTGATTTTTTTCCGGACTCTGACCCAAACTCAGTCGTGACATAATTGATTGAATTCCATATGAAATGCGACGCCTTGTCGGACTCATTGGACTAGTTGTTTCGACAGGAACTTGTGATGATACTTCATCTTGACTAGTTGATAACGATATTTTATTACATTTAACCTTCCAGTTCAATAAAACTTCAAGTAAAGGCTTATTTCCGAGGAGACATGACACAAACAAGGCTGTTTGTTTTGTGACATCTTGTATGTTAGGGTCAAATGGGAGTCTCCATTCCCATTTGCCTGATGCATCTCTGTATGTGGTCATCATTTCCTCGGGATACTCAAAATTAATTAATATTTCTACAATTGAAATGAAGCCATTGATACAAGCAGCATGAAATGGCAACCATCTCTCTACAGTTAAATGCTGAACTAATTCAGGGAATTTCTCCAATAATATTTTCACTACTTTAATATGACCATGATGGACTGCAGTATACAAAGGAGAGTATTTTGTCACAGCATGCGATCTACCATCGGAACCTGCCTCAATTAATGCCTTCACAACTTTATGATATCCAATTTGGGATGCAATGAAGAGAAGTGTGTTCGCTCCTGATGGTGCCATATTTACAATTATTTCTTTTTCCGGACCGAGTGCATCCAAAAGAACCTTAACTTTTGTAATATCACCCGTTGAGACAGCATCCCGTAGTTCATTGTGTTTAATTAATCGCATTTGTTCACGAGCATCTGAAAAGGTGAAAAAATACATTTGAAATGAAAATTTGTCTAGTCTTTTTCATTGAACACACAACATATGGAAGGACATGATAAAATACCGCAATAACATCGTTCATTCACCTCGATTTTTTTTCATTGCATATTTGAATGAAATCACACGTATACTAACCCGCTTTCTGCCACACATCTTTGACATCATCCACAAAATAATCGCATGCGTCTAGTGCAGTTTCTGCCCCAGCCCGCGCCTTTTCCACAAATTTCCATGACATTTTTTTTATTGAAATTCAATTAAATTTTCGTTATATTCAAATTAAATAGTTTGACACAAATTTTCTATTTATAAACTACTCTCAATGAATGTAAAAAATCACAAATCAGTCACATTTACATTTTTTTTGTTCTCAAAGCGGTCTATTTACGTTTAGTGAATGATAACAAAATATTGTATGTGAATATTTTTCGCATTATTGTATTTATTTTTCATTTTAATTTTTTATGATAATGTGTGTATTTGAAATTAGTTTTTTTATCACATTAATTAATTTTTTTCTATCAATTTTTTTTAAAGGAAGCAAAATTTCACATACGAAGACTTTTCAAGTAATTTTTTCTTTGTTTACGCCCTTTTTATATCATTTTAATGGTACAAAATGTGACTTAAAACTATTAATTTGAAAAATAAACTAATTTAATTTACTTTAAAGCTCATAAATATAAAGTATTAAAAAATTAAATTGATTAGATTAAGAAATTTCAGTGTATATTGTTTGATAAATAATCTACAACTAAAATGCGGTCACACAGTGTTGAATGTAAAATTTTCATTTAAATACACACTGTGTCGAATTTGAGGCGCATGGGAAAATCAATATCTTACTACTCAAAGTACACATGAAAATTTCTGTACGATACACGTATATTGTATTGAATTTTGTATGAGATTGTGAAAATTAAATGGGAGCATATTGCATCGAGTTTCCATGCACATTGTGATGATGAGTCCTTCGTTGATGAATAATAAAAAAAAAAACAATTTCACTTACTTTCAATTTCATTTTCAATTTTGCTTATCTCTTTCATGGGTATGTCTGGTATTTCGTTTATCACTGATATTTTTGTACATTTTTTATGATTTCTCTTTAACATTTGATATTTATTTGATTTTAAATGCAATAATTTTCATGAGCTCATAAAAATATGACTGATATAAAATTACATTAACCACAAAAAAAATACTAGACGAACAGCAGGAAATTCTCCGTTCAACTAAAATTGTTTGAAAAAAAATTATTTGTATTTCTCTAAGCGGTGAATATCATGAATGATTCAATTATTTATGACTCGTTACATACCGGAATCGAAGTTTACGATAAATTTCATACATGTAGGGAGACTTTCAATTGAAAAAAAAATATAACAGAGAAGGAAAGGGGAGAAATTGTAAATTTCTCTTTTTTTTTGTTTGATTTTCGAATAAAAAGAGTTTTTGATTTACTTTACATGGATTTGATTGACTTCATACGACAGCTCGATCTTAAAAGAAAAATTTTTGCATTCATTTGAAGTTTTTCTTTGAATATAAAAATAACACAAAATCAACTTTCATATCATTGTTATATCAAAATATTATTGAAAAAAATAAATAAACACAATTTATGTTAAGAGACCATGAAAATGATACTCTTTTAAACGTTTCAACAAAAAAATTATAACCATAATACGTTGTTTCTTTGAAAACATAAACAAAATCAAATTACAAGGAAAGTTTTTTAACGGTAAAAAATTAAAATAAAAAAATATGAAAGGTATCCGATAAAAATTTTGAGAAATTGCTTTTTTTAGCCTTGTTGAAAATTAAATTCAAATTAATCAACTTTCTTATCATTCACTGTAAGTTGAAAACGCCCCGCAGACGACCCCGCATAATATGCATAGACTAAAAGAGTGCTCATAATACTCCAATTTTTGTTCCAATTCAACTGGAAATGCGATTAAAATTTCATTCATTGAATGTCCTGTAAGCGTCAATCAAAGATCTCCTTCTGCGGTCCCAGTCATTTTGTACTGCGGGCCGTTTTCAGCTTTCATTGTAATTTTAATTTCAAAACACTTTCCTTGTCAATGACTTAGTCTCACGTATCGCCTTTGCTTGAGTGCACACATTCAATGTTCAAACCACCGATAATTTACCTGCAAATTAACTACCTCATTTTTTTACATTACATTTTAACTCTCATTACTTAACACATTCATCGAAAACATTACATAAAAATTAATAATATTAAATTCCTCTCACTTACCAGCTGCTTCTCTCAAAATCGTAATACATTCTTCATGTTTGCCTCGATCGGCCAAATCCAACGGTGTCAATCCATTGATATCCTTAACCGTAAACGAGGCACCGGCATTTAAAAGTTCCTTCATATTCGAAGCATGACCATGCTCAGCACTCAAATGTAAGGCAGTTTTATTGTCACCTCTTGGACCACATTGAATGTTAACATCAGCACCGGCATTTATCAATATCCGCATACACTGTGATTCGGCGGTAATTGCAGAGGCGTGTAATGGTGTACGACCCCATGAATCAACACAATTGATTAAATGGGCTTCTTCACTTAACAAGTCCTCGAGGAGTTCGTAGTTGTCCCATAATGCAGCCTTTGAAATTTTTAAATTATTATTATTATTAATTTTATTGAATGGCATTTAAATGTGACATGAGCAAAAATATGAAATAATTACACGTCTTATCAATACTGAAAGTGATTATTTACTGAAATGGAGATTATTTGAAGAATGTAGGAAAAGTATTGTCTTGAAGTGAAGTGCTCAAGAACTTTTTGTATGCATGGTCATAGTATAGAAAAAGAAATGGCGACCTAATTCATGTTTGTTCATATAAATAAGTGTAAAAACATGTTATTAGGAAGATTAAGTGAAATTCTATACCTGACAAAGACGAAATATATAGGTTTTCCTTGACTTTAAATGACTTATATAACATTAAGAATTGATATTCAACAAGGAAATGAATATTGGGGCGCTTTTAGACCCTGAAAACGCTTTATAAGGAAGAGAAAATGTGCAAAGTAGGCTTTTCAAGTAGCCTAGTCCATTTATTTTCTCTTAATAGATCGATTGGTACTCTGCTTGAAAAAAATTGGAGAGCAAGGCCTGATACAGAATTTTTCTTTTAAAGGGCGCTTTTCGACCCAATTATGTTTATGTTTAGTTATTCTTTTTTTTTAAATTTATATGTACAACTTACAGTTACCATTCCAGTGACTTTGTGTCTTTGAAGGAATTGGCAGACATTACAAGTGAGCACTTGTTAAATAAAAAATATAGGGAATATAGAAAATAGTATGTGCAGTAATAAATGTGATATGAAAGTAAAGATAGAGTAACTAGAAAAGTAGTTAGATAGTTTAGATAATGAGAGATAGTGTTAGTGGATAGTTGTTGATAAGATGCAAGCGCCGGCTTTCACGGCAACCCACCAACCGTAAAGAAAAAAAGATAAGAAAGAGATAGAATAAAAGAGAAATTAAATGTTAACTTGTATCCAGGATATGCATTTGTCAATTCAAGAGACGTTCGATTGAAAATGTTTCCGATAGGTGGTGTTTCACAAGAGCAATGAATCTCGTTGTGACTGAAATTCTTCTCACTTCATACGGTAATTTGTTAAAGAGTAATGGGCTTGTGAATGATATCTGTCTGCTGCCCAAGGCAGTCCTGACATTCGGCGATCCTACCTTAAAAACATCCCTCAAATTCAAATGAGCAGTTCGAAAAATGAAATTTGTATGATGAAAGATTTCATCATTCATGATTTGGCGCACAATTTTGACTATCTGAAGTTCGTGAATACCCCTAATGGGAAGTACATTTCGTATATGCTTACTATATAATGAAACAGTTTAGGTAAGTGGGGGTAGGCCATGACAAAATTTTTAATGCTCTATTCTGAAGAGTTTGTAGAGGTCTGACGTAGCAGGACGAAGCCTGACCCCAGATGTTACACAGATAAACGAGATGGCTATGTACTAATGAGAAATATAACATCTGTAAGACTAACGGGGCAGAAATCAAGGGGATGAGCCCATTGTCCTTGCCCCCTAGTAAATGAGTCCCTGGTTGAGATTGTGTATCGACTAATTCGACATGGTTCGCACTTCAAAATTCTGATCCAAGAATCTTTTCCTTTCAATTTAATTGAAAAGCACCCTGATGTCATTTCAACGGTCATTCACTTTCAAAATCAATTTAATTTAAACCAATTTCTCTTTTGTTATCGTCTTTAGTCATATTTGTGAATATAATCCGCATTATTTTATCCACTCATTTATTTAAACTGAACACAAATTTGAAGGTCATAACAATTTTTACACGATTATCGAACGAATTTTAACAAATAACCATAAGCAGTTTAATTGTACCCACGCAAAAAATTTATTCACCCATAGAAACATCAATTCAATCAACTAAATTTAAACAAAGACAGAACAAGTGAAACTTTTTGAATTTAAAATAAAAATAAAATTTACCTGATGCAATAATCGGCCAGGGAAATCTTCTTCTCCATCAGGGGAAGTCATTTTAAAGTCGATTCCTTACTTAAATTCAATTTCACTGATCATTTATTGCTGATTTTTAAGAATTTAACTAAGTTTTGACATTTAAATTGATTATTTTGATCTTTTTTTAATGTGAAATGTTTCGTTTTATTCCATTTTTTTCGTTTCTTTGAGTTATTGTCAAAATATTCTTTTGATATCACGATTAAACATTGAATTTTAATGATTTTACAATTAAATTTAATTTTATTCACAATTTTTGCTTGTTAAATAACTGCACTAGTGACCCGATTTCTTGTTTATTTAAAAAATGACTAAACCATTCTTGTAAGTCATCAAAGAAATGAAACAAAAATCGATAGATTTTTACGTTGCAAAATACGCTCTTGCTTAAAATTTACTCAATTTAATTGAAAATTATGAGAGAATTTAAAACAGAAAATGTTTGTTTACGTTTTTTATGAATGGTTCGTGTGAATGAACGAAAGAGAACAATAGAAATTTTACGACGCACACTCATTTTGCATTTCATGGAAGACAATTGATCTGAATGAGACGGAATGAGTGTGTGTGTTGTCTCGTTCTGGTAAAAGTTCTCTGTTTTGAAGTGTGTGAGAGAAAAATTCTCTGTTTACAACTGATTTTTGTCATGAATGAAATCAGATGTTTGACATTGATTATGTTACGATAGCGAGTTTCATTCGGAAAGTACATTGGCTTCTACTTATCATATTGTGTAAGGCATGTGATGCACGGTGGTGTATTGTGTAACTGGGTTCAATGAAATAAGGATGTCAAATCATAATTCACACTAATTAACGATATCAGTTTATAAATTCCCGTCTCTTTGATCCTCTTTCAAGTCATGTCACATCAAAACTCAAATGAGCTTGATGCCAATGAAACATGAAACTGCCTGAATAGGAAATTTCAATGTTTCATAATCTTCATTCAACTTTTGCAAGTTATAGAAGAAGTTTTTTTTTGTGGTTTTAGATTATTGGGCCGATCTTGCCTGTACTGCAATGGCAAGCCAACCCGTGACAGGGGCGAAGCAAGCTTCTGTCCACCCGTCTCCTTGCAAAAATCAAGTTAACATTCTTAGGCACTATGTGCCTATTTCAGATGTTAAACTGAAAAGAACAGATACTACACTTTGATCTTAGCCGTTAGGCCGAGAAGCGATACCGAACCAATCCCAATCAAAACTATTTCTGTTAATTGTGGACAAGGAATGTTTGTGAAATATAAGACAAATATCCATAAAATCCCATAAACGTTTGTGTACGTGTGTATGAGATGTGTAATAGTCATATGTGCATATTAAAACCTTACAAAAGTCATATCCTCACAATTTCCTTCATAATAAAAAATTTTTACCTGTGAAATTTCATTAAACAATCAAAATGCTAAAAATTTATTATACAAAACGTTTCTTCACAGAATTTCCTTTCAATTCATGTCAAGCTGATTAAAAAATGGCAATTAAATCAAATGTTTACCAATGAAATTAATTTTTGATATTAAACAGCTGATCAATTTGACAGAACTAAAATATTTTCCATGCTATTCGAATAAAGATGAGGTCTTAATATTCAGCTTAATTTTTGTTGTTTTTCATTAAATCTAAGTAAATTGTATTCAAAAAATCCTTTAAAATGGTAAGTTAAGTATTTTACATGAAAACAAAGAGTGATAATCAATATTAATGAAATAAATCACAAATAAATATTCCGTGACAATTTAAAGGTTATGATTATATCACAATTATTTCCGTATTTATTATTTGTTTATGATTATTATGATGAAATGAAATTAATTGATGTTAATTTTCATTTTACAGCAAAGACTCGTACTAAAAAGGGCTTTAAGGGTGATGACCCCTCACCAAAATGATGATCAGATATTAAATGTTTCTAGGAGTTGGGTGATACAATGTCAGGTAAATTGATAAGAAATTTTATTTGAATTGAAGTGCTTTGAATACATTTTTGTTTAATTTTAGAGTTATTCAGCGAGACGTCCTGGATTCTTTTCGCAAGTCATTGATAACATTAAAGATGAAATGCAGAAAAACAAGGAGATGAAAGAGAATTTAAAGAAATTCAGAGAAGAAGCTCAGAAACTAGAAGAATCTGAGGCATTGAAAGCGGCACGTCAAAAGTTCAATACCGTTGAAGCTGAGGCATCAAAAAGTAGTGAGGTGCTCAAAGAAAGATTCGGTACAATTAAGGATAAAATGGAGGACGTACTTGAGGAAGTGGGAAAAACTGATATTGCAAAGAAAGCCAAGGGGATAACAGATGACATTTCAAAGCAAGCACGTACGGCAGCAGAGCAAATTGCGGAAACCGGACAAAAACTAGGACAAACTGGGGCATTTCAAGCGGCATCACAAGCAGCCGAAGCAGTCAAAAAGGAAATCGGCTCTCAAGGTATCCAAGGACGAGTTTACACAGGTTTGAAAAAACTTCGAAAACGTGTTGAAATTCCAATGGAACCAGATAACAGGACATTTGAGGCGAATACCGAGGCAATGGGTGTTGAATTGCATAAAGATTCGAAATTTTACCAAGCATGGGAGGATTTCCGTAACAATAATCAATATGTGAATAAAGTTCTGAGTTGGAAAATGAAATATGATGAGAGTGAAAATCCAGCAATCCGTGCATCAAGAATGTTGACAGATAAAGTGACAGATATCTTTGGAGGACTTTTCTCGAAAACCGAACTCTCAGAAACTTTAACGGAAATCTGCAAAATCGATCCAAATTTCGATGAGAAACAATTCCTCAAAGATTGTGAAAATGATATCATACCAAATGTGTTGGAGGCCATGGTTCGTGGTGATCTGGAAATCCTCAAGGACTGGTGTTTTGAAAGCACTTATAATATTATTGCGACACCAATAACAGCTGCTAAAAAACTGGGATATTACCTCGATTCAAAAATCTTAGATATTGAAAATGTTGACATTGCAATGGGAAAGGTGATGGAACAAGGTCCCGTTTTGATAATTACCTTCCAATCACAACAAATTATGTGTGTACGTGATAGTAAAAACCTCGTGGTGGAAGGTGACCCTGAAAAAGTGATGCGTGTTAATTATGTTTGGGTGTTGTGTCGAGATCCAAATGACCTTAATCCAAAATCAGCATGGAGATTAATGGAACTTTCGGCTAACAGTACAGAACAATTAGTTTAAAAATCAAAATATTCCTAGGAAACTTCTTATTATTTTTTTTTTAATATAAATATGTATAAATTAAGTACAGAATTTTTCTTTTTTAATTTTAACACTAACGAACATTCAACTCATTTTGAAGGAATTTAAGATAAAACTCCTTTCATCATTTAGGTAGACAAATTTTCATATTGAAAGTGAATTAATTTTATGGCTTTCATTGAACCAAATTTGTCTATTTTATTAGGAGCTTTATTCCGAAATTTCCTTGAAATTAATGAATGAAAAGTTTTTGATTATGTAAAAAATACTAGAAGACAACAAATTAAAGCTGAAATTAAAAAGAAAAAAAAAAACAAATAATAAAAACGAAATTTTATTTTATTGAAATGTATTCTTTTAAAAATTAACTAAACACTAAATATCGTGAAAGATCTTCATAAATGTTTCTATAATTGTGTTCACTTGCACTGCTTGCTTGATCACTTTTTTGAGTATCATCAATTTTCTGTTCAAATCTCACTCTTTTACTTCTTTGGGGTCTGTAAGTTGTAATTTCAACCTCATCTGAATTTGATGAAAAAGTTTGTGGTCTTCTGCTGCGTTCAATTGCTTCCAGTACATTGCTATCGAGTAATTTTAAGGTTTTTGGGGCTTTGGTGCTTACTTCATCTGGGAAAAGGAAATCTCGAGTATTTACTTTTGGACGACGTGGTACATCGTTGATCGATGGTATGGGGGTTGTTGTTGTGGTTGTTTTCCTCTTAATGAAATTCCTTAATGTGACTGGTGGTGGTAAGTCGTCTACGATTTCAGTAACGGGCTGTAAATTAAAATTAAGATTATTTTTTTTTATATATTACACTTGAGTGAGGAAACTGGCAAAGAAACTTTCTTGGCAACGTTAAGGTTTATGAGACTCCACCTTCGCCTCATAGGGCCCGATTTTTAACCATGAAATGCCTAATTTCAAGGTATTAACGCGCAACAGGGTAAAAATAACGAATCTTTAACTTGAGCCTAAGAAAGCACCTTAACGGTCATACTCTCATATAAGTGCAATGAACCTAGAATAAAATATCTTACGTACCTTAATATCCTCTTCAGATGATGGAACGTTAATGACACGTGCCGATGATTCCTTTTTTTCTCGTGCATTTTTAGCTTGATTAACTAACTTTTGATTTAACCACCAAAAATCACCACTACTTTGTGCATCAATATGGCAAACATTGAGTAATATTATTACTAAAACTGAACTTAATATTAAAATATTTTTAACAAACATGACTTAAATATATAAATTTTATTTCTAGTATTAACTTTGTTAAAGTAGGTCAGTCCTTGTGACTTGACTCTTGTATATCAATTTATTTTATATGATAATTTTTTTTTTTTAATAAAAATTCATCAACTGTCCCTTTCAAAAGTACAAGCACGACTAAATAACAAAAATAAGTTTAAGACAAGATTTAATAACAATTTGCAACAAAAAAGTTGATTTGCCCACAACAGGCAACGAATAAATTATGACTACATAATTCACTGCACATTAAAAACATAAGTACAAGACAAATTGAATCACACTTGTTGCAAATTATTTTGTGTGTGTGTGATTATTTGAAATTAAATGAGTGTATATGTGTATGAGCCAAACCAATGAGGGAATTCTTTGAGGTCAATGTTACAGTTTTTTATTAAAATAAAATTTAAACGTGATTTATGAAAAATTCTTGATTTATGATTGAATGTGACTCAATCAGATCCGTTTTATGCAAAAAAAAATGAAATTTTATGAATGAAATTTTACATTTTTAAATGTAAGTACGTTATACATTTTGGATTGTAATTCGTTATTATATATCTGAGGTGATGCCATAATTATGTTGTGTATTGAATCAAAAAATAAAAACAAAAGTGAATCTTTTGGCGTTCAAGATGTTAAATTATGTAATAATACAAAAAAGTGAATTTAAAAATTTAAAAAAAAATTTAATTGGGTTTACATTACCGTTATTGTACTGGTTCACGTAAAATGAAAGAAAAAGAGGTAAGAGATAAGAAATTTAATAATTTTTTGTTTTTATTTTGATACTTAATTAAAATGAAATGAAATGTACTTGAGAAAATCCCATGCCTTACAATTAGTAGAATGTGCGGTCAGTGTGAATATGTTAAAAGTGAGTCAATATTAAAAAAATAATCATTTGATCGATTCAGGGACGAAAATTCATGTGCGATTATTAAAACGGAACTAATATTTTTTTGTTATTGAAGTCATAAGGAATTTAAGATTTTTTTTTTTTGAATGAGGTCAGTGTCATTTTGTCATAATAAATTATTTTTATGAGATAATGATGAGCTTTTGATGTGTTAACAGTTGATAGAAGAAAGTTTTTTTGTAAAAACCATTTTTTTTCAAGAGCGTTTTTTGATCAGTTCTGATTCAACAAATTTTAATTTTAAAGTCGTTAATAATAAAATTTACCTGTATTTAAATTCAATCCCATTATATTTGCAAGTTTTATCCATTCCCTTTTGTATGCATATGCCTACCACACACCTCATACACACGTACACAAACGTTTATAGGATTTTATGGGAATTTCCCTTATATTTCACAAACACTCCATGTCCACAATTAACAGAAATAGTTTTGAATGAGATTGGTTCGGTATCGCTTCTCGGCCTAACGGCTAAGATCAAAGTGTAGTATCTGTTCTTTTCAGTTTAACATCTGAAATAGGCACATAGTGCCTAAGAATGTTAACTTGATTTTTGCAAGGAGACGGGTGGACAGAAGCTTGCTTCGCCCCTGTCACGGGTTGGCTTGCCATTGCAGTACAGGCAAGATCGGCCCAATAATCTAAAACCACAAAAAAAAAACTTCTTCAATAACTTGCCAAAGTTATATGAAGATTATGAAACATTGAAATTTCCTGTTCAGAGGCAGTTTCATGTTTCATTGGCATCAAGTCTCATTTGAGTGATGATGTGAAATGACTTGAAAGGATTCATTTCATTTTTTTCAAATTGAATCTTTATTTTAATTTTTAATTGAAAAAACATCTACAATGGTCGTTTAATTTATTTTATCATAATAGTCTTTGAAAATTCTCCTAAAACCTCACTTAATTACAATTAAAAATGTGTCATCCCTTATTTCCATGCTTGTTTGATGATTTTCCTTGAAGCAAGATGTTTTGTAATGTAAGAGGCAACAATAAGTGCAGTTAAAACTGCCGAAATTAAGAAATAATCAAAATCTTCTTTTAACAAATCGAATGTCTTTGATGGTGATACGCGTGTCACAAACAAATCAAGGCCATAGCCAATCATGAGACACGTCGATTCGAGACCACTTGGCGCTGTGTGAATTCCTTTAAGTCGTTCAATTGTTTGATTGTAGTTAACAATGGCGTCCTGTTGAATGGGCAATTCGGGTATGTACGGAATTAAACCTTCTTCACGAGCACGTTCGGGATTTGTTGATGGACGACGTGGGTCTAGGAGTTGCCATGACATTTCAAGAATGTGACCGGAACTTATACCAACTGTAAATTGAAATTAAGTTTTAAATTTAAAAAAAAATAAATGAAAATAAATGTAACAACTTACACAAAACATGCTTATTTGTGATTCCCTTTTCAGTAATTGTTTCTTTCATAGTCACAACATTTGCCGGGAAAATATACGTTTGACGTTCCACTAGGGGTAATGGAGGCGCTCCCAAAGAACTCCATATTGTGCTATTCGCTTGTGTTTTGCCCTCATAAAATTCAATTGAAGTAACTTCAGTTCTCCGGACTTTTTCATTGTAAAAAGAGTATGTTAACCAATTTTCGGAATGAACGATATTCACTGGTCCCTTTGCACGACGATGCGACATGGAGAAGATTATCGCTCCAGACACAACATCGACCATATGCACATTTAAAATGTCTGAAAAAATTTAAATAAATTATTTGAAATGCAGTGAGTTTTTTTTTTCAATTTAACATACATTTATGAATTGGATCAGTTCCTTGTGTGACAACTGCAACCAAATTTGGATTAAGATACTTATACAAAACAGAACGGTCTGCTAATACTCTGCCTTGAGAGTGAACATGCTCGATTGGATTCTTCGATGCAATTTTGGTGATTTTTTGTTGATGGGCAACACTTCCAACATGTAGTTTCCATGTTGGAACTGTTTTGAGTTTCTGAAATGAAAATAAAATTGAATTGATTGGAATTCAAAGAAAAAAATTTTAAATTTTACATTATTTTCATATTGAACGAAAAATCCTGACATTGCACCAGTATTTCGGTCTGCAGTGTAAAGATACATTCCATTAGCTAATTTCGCAGCACTCTCAGGCAATGCATGCACATGATTATTGTTATCCAAAAGAAGTAATCCTTTCAATGACTGATCATCTAATTTCGGAAGTAAAGCAATTTGTTGAATTGGATACGATAATTTTACAATTCCATCTCCTTGAATTGGTTGTCCATTAATTGGATTGAATTGAAACAAGACTCCATTTCCAGTTTCTTTGTCTTTTCCAATGATAACACATTGTGCAGTTAACGGATAATATTTGGATGTTCTTTGAACGAGTAATTTTAAGCCTTGTTCTTCATTGAATCCAACGATGTTCGGTAAGTATTTGATCCAATGGAATTTCCCTGACAAATTATCGATTCCATAAATTTTACCACTTTTTGTTACAGCAACAATCATTTTGTGGAGTCCAAAATCATCACGCACTAAACCAGCTTTTTGGGATGCTGATGGTGGTGGTCCACCTCCGACAACATGCAAAAATATGTTTTTAGCATGAGTAATTTGACCAGTGATACGACGAACGAATGCACTGTAAACGTTCCCTGAAATATTTTAAATGATTCGAAATTAATTTTATTTTAATTACAACGTGAAATTTGTCAAATAACAGTATAAAAACATAAAAATATGAAAAAAACACATATAAAAAAGAACCTAGGCTAAAACACACTGAAAAACACTTCGACTCACATTCAAAAACCTTTTTGCTATCTGTGAAATGCATGAAATATTTAAGAAAAAAATGAATTAAAATTAATTTTCCGTTTCCCATTAAAATTGTTAACTCTATAAAATAACTGAAACTTACTGCTGTTTTTGTTTGCGAGCTCCTCTTCCAATTCACCTTCCGCATCAGACAATGTGAGATCGATAAATTCAACGCTGTCAATATTTGTCAAAGATTCCTCTCGAGTCCACTTGATCTTGCCTTGCTGTAATAAGACAATTGATCCGTCATCAGTTTTTAACAAGATTCGACATACAGGAGGTTGATTTGAAGCTTTGCCGCGACATTTTGTAGCTAAAACAGTTGGATTTCCTAGAGTTTTTGGATATGAAGCCGTTGAAGTGAGATCTTCAATTTGATTGTTTGTCTGAATGTCAGTTGTGACAATTTTAATTGAAGTATCTTCATTCAAAATTTCAATGAGAACTCCTCCATCTGTCACTGTGTTGTCAACATAAACTGAGGATGGTTTGGCTAATTTTGTTTTGACAACCAAACTTTCTTCAAGTAAAACCACTTGATTTCCAATTCTGACAGCTCCAGTACCACCATTAACTGGAATCATTGGAAGTGTACCATCAGATTCAACTTGAACCGTTTTAATATTATTAGATCCTTCGGCAATTAAATCAAGTATTAAAACTTGATTTTTGACATTACATACAAAGTACTGTTGAACTAACATACAATTTTCTTTTCGACTCCATGCAGCAGTAATTTTTGTTGCTGTTTCCTTTGTGGTTTGTCCACTATTTGCAATGTAAGCTGCTAATTCGATGTGTGAACCCCACACAGGAACCACATGATACAAAAAGTGTTTGTGATAAAACCACATGACATTTGGGGCATGTTCTGGATTCAATAAATTCAGAGACCATTCGAATTCGAGGGCTGAAGTTTCGGTGTTCCATCCTCGTATTATTGACGGATTCCGTCCGGATACAGTAATTGTATCATAATCTCGTGTTAAATGACTTCCACTTGAGGCGGAATTTCCAGCCAAAAGTAAAATTTCGCCACGATTTTCATTTTCATAAACAGCCCTATTCAAAATTTCACCGTTTTTTGAACTCAGCACGGCAAATGTATTTTCTTCTGTTGTGACTACGATTTTATCTCCAAGTGTTTCAAAGTAAGCCGCTTTTGGAATGCCCACATACGATTGTTTCCTAAAATTGAAAATAGTAAAAATCAATAAAATTTTAAATTTGAATTGAATTTCATTATGAAATGAAATAAATTACCAATCAAACTTTCCAATTTGATCTTCGTACAAACCAGTGACTAGAGTTACACCTAAAATGCTTAATATTAGTAGAAATTTACACATTTTTCCAATTAATTGGATGATAATTATGAAAAATGTGAATTTTGATGTAATTTTTTCTTCTGATTAAGCAAACCCTGTCTGCTGATTGTTTACATTCAACCGGGATGTCGCATTATTTTGACGTTTTCTTTGTTTAATTAATGTTTTTTAATGCATATATGTAGAAAAATAAATCCAAAAGTATAATTTCAATTTAAATTGCATGAAATTAAAGAAAAATTGTGAAAATTAACATATTCTAGGGTAAGTAGCAAAATAGCCTACAAAGAGCATAATATGAAATGGCTATGGTGGGTAAATCCACTTATAATCAACTTCATTATCATCTACGAACAATTTTTGTATTGTTTGATATTTAGTTCACAAATAGGAGAGTTGTGATGATTCATTTCGTTTCTATTCCTTTTTCAAACTGATAATTCATGTATTTTATTTTTCAATTTTTGTATCATTAAGTGATGGAAGATACAGAAAGACAACCATTATTCCAAAACCAGGGAGGGGAAGCTGAAGAAACTCAAACCACAGCATCTTCAGTTGGTCCTGATGAATTACCACCATCGTATCAACAGGACTTGCAGAGTGGTGGCCCCGTTGTCACCTGCAGGGTATGCCAAGCAATGATTGATATCTCATGGAAACGTGAACAGCACGTTGTTAAATGTCTTCAATGCAATGAAGCAACGGTATGTTTAATTTAATATGGGTTAATGAGATATAATTAAAGGAAAATTAAACATTTCTAGCCCATTCGAAATGCACCTCCTGGTAAAAAATATGTTCGTTGTCCATGCAATTGTCTTTTAATTTGTAAAAGTTCATCTCAACGCGTAGCATGTCCTCGGCCAAATTGCAAGCGAATTATAAATCTTGCTCCATCACCCGTAACTCCACCAGTTACGATGCCAGGAATGTGTCGGTATGTATTTTATTTTTTTTTTTTTTAAAATATTAAATTTACATAATTTTTCTTTCCCTGGAGAATTACGTGTGGTCATTGTCACGACACTTTTGTGGTAAGATTCTTAACATTTTATTTTAATTTAAAAGTTGCTGAAATTTTGATTTACAGTTCAATACATTAACAAATTCATTGGCAAGATGTCCTCATTGTCGTAAAGTTTCATCTGTTGGACCAGATTTTGCTCGTTTGCGAGTCAGATTGTATCTTTTATTTGGAGTAATTTTCTTATTGGTTGGATTTGGTGTTACATTCTTCACATTGGGATATGCTTCGGTATGAATTCACCCTAAGTAGATCAGTGACCGAAACCTTATTAACACAAAAATATTTTTTTTTCTTTAATAGGCACATGGTGGTATGTATTTATTATATGTCGTTTTGTTTTTGATTGCCACATTGTTGTTGGCAAGAATGGTCTATTATGCTCTTCTAAAAGTTTCTGTTATCGAAGGTACTTGTAATTATATTTCCGTTTCATTCAAATTTTGATATATAATTATATTTTTTATTTTAGGTCCTATGTAATGAAACATCACACCTTTATAGCTCTTTAAATAGCATAAGGAGCAATGTAATGGTCTATCTACATATATTATAAAAAATATTACTCACATAATTATAAAAAATAATCAAATTTGTAAAATTTAAGCAAAAACTGGGTAATTTTTATTTAACTTTCTATGTTAATGCCTGTTTCAAATATCCAAAATAATAAATAAATTAATTAAACATTCCTAGGAAATTATTTTTCTTCAATATTCAAATCCATACCAATAATGTTTAATCTTAATTTCCAAGAAAAAACTTTAAATAAAATCAAATTAGGTCATAATTTTTTTTTATTGATTTATAATTTCATAAATATAACTTAAATAATTAGCTCATCATATTGTGTCAATGAACAATGTTGTTGTTTTGCTCTTCAAATTGTTTTTTTTTTCACTTATCTTGATGACCTCCTACCCTTTTCAAAACATTTTTTGATCCACCTTCATAACGAACTGTAGATCAGTAACTTCATCCTACAAAATCTCATATACATTGGACTTGAACTTGCCCCTTCAGCGGATGTTGTGTCATCGCCTCTTCATTCTATGACAATCTTTCGTTTAATTTTTTGCTGGATTCAGTCTTTTCATTGAGACAAAAACTGTATTTTATTATTATTTTTTAAACGAAAATACCTCATCTCAATTTAAACAGTTGAGTCAAAATATTTAGGGATAGCAACGACATCATGTCGCCATATTATGACATTTTATTTAAGTGTAAACAATTCTTGTATGGTAAATATTCATGATAAATATTTTTTTGTAAATTAAATGATACAATTTTATGTTTTTTAATCCAGATTTCTTTTTAAATTGATTCAATTTGGTGAAAAACGTTTGTAACAAATGTTTACAGTTCTTTATTGCAAAATTTTCGCTCGCAAAATGGTATGCGACACGTACAATTTTCATCAGACGAAAAGGTCACACTTGAAGGACAACTACATAATATTTTTCGGTAAGATTTTTCTCTGATTTTAATTTAAATTTAAGAAATAATATTAAATAAAAATATGATATTAAACGAGAGAATAGTCTTGTTTAACAAGATTTATCAAAATAATTTAAGATGGATTGAAAATGAAGTGTAAATTTGAGGTTTATCATATTCGGAGGTTTTGCCTCCATCACTTATCGATTTTTTTATTGAGCCACTAAAATATCATCTTAATCTTTATTGTATTTTTTATTTTTTTTTCTAGATAATTCCATTTCAATATCTTGTAAAAGACGAATATACTAAAGATGGGTCGTAAATTCTGTGTTGGAGGCAATTGGAAAATGAATGGCGATAAAGCCAGCATTACAGCCCTTTGCAAACTCCTTTCTGATGCATCATTAGACTCTAATACCGAAGTTGTTGTTGGCTGTCCTTCATTGTACGTGTCTTTCGCTCGTGGACTTTTACCTGCAACCATTGGAGTAGCCGGTCAAAATTGCTACAAAGCTGAAAAGGGAGCATTCACTGGTGAAGTGTCTCCACAAATGTTGAAAGATGTTGGTGCTGATTGGGTAATTATTGGCCATTCAGAGCGTCGTGCAATTTTCGGTGAATCTGATCAACTTGTTGCCGAAAAAGTTGCTTATGCCCTTGCACAAGGTCTCAAAGTCATTGCATGCATCGGTGAGACATTGCAAGAACGTGAAGCAGGCCAAACAGAAGCCGTCGTTTTCCGTCAAACTAAAGCCATTGCTGATGTAGTCAAAGATTGGTCTAATGTTGTTGTTGCCTATGAACCTGTTTGGGCAATTGGTACTGGTAAAACTGCAACACCTGCACAAGCACAAGAAGTTCATGCTGCACTCAGAAAATGGTTTGTTGATAATGTCTCAGCTGATGTTTCTGCTAGTCTTCGTATTCAATATGGTGGATCTGTTACAGCTGCTAACTGCCGTGAATTGGCCAGTCAACCAGACATTGATGGTTTCTTGGTTGGTGGAGCATCACTCAAACCAGAATTTGTTGAAATTGTGAATGCGAGAAAGTAAACTTGTCACATTAGTTATAGAAAAAAAACATCAGATCGTACATTAAAATATTTATTAATCAACTTAACCTATCGAAGGTCATACTGTATAAGTTGTTGTTGAGCATTTTAGAAATTTTTTTTTCATCATTAAAAGTAGAGCCATAAAGTTATTATTGTTCCTTACATAACGATCAATTTGCATGACATTGTTAAATGTCTAGCAAAATATTAATAAAACAAGTAATTTTTGATGATGTACGTTAAAAATATGTTTCATTCGTCGGTTTCATTTCCTTTCATGTCTCTTGGGTTCAAAAAACTAAGCTGATGATCTTCAAAAGTTACAAATTTTTTGGTTTAAGTTTTCATTCATGTTCCAATGTTAAATCATGTTCTAATGAAAAACTAAAAGTACCGTTAAAATTTAACGAAAATCGACGCACCACTGTGAAAAATTGAAACACATCTCAATGGAAAATAAATTTCCCGCTTTCCCACAAAAACAGCTGTTACAAATAGAAGATGAAAAAGTACGAAATGTGTGAATGAAATGTTGAGAATAAAAGGATATGTAATTTTATGATAAGGCTCAGTTTATTGTTGAATTTCACCGGTGTTACATTAAAAAATATTACAATAAAACAAATTAAGAAAAAATAATAAAAAAAAAATTAAATTTTTTGAATCTGAAATTGCAATAAAAAATAATGAAATATCTGATTTTTAGGAAAAATGTAATCAACGATTGTATTTTTAATTAAAAACCATTGAATTCAATGTATTGAGGATTTGCGTTCTTAAAAATAATAATAAGAGGATTACGTCCCACTATTTCAAATGAAATTTGATTAAAAAAGTAATGATATTTTTTGTGTTGTGAATGGAAATAAACTAACGATGGAATAAAACGATAAGTAAAAATTCAAGGAAATAATATTAACTTAGATAAGTTTCATTTAAAAGTTGATACTGATGTTTTCCTAAGTGAAAACCGCCATAAAATCTAATTATATATCCTGCGGTTGTTAGAGTGTGCGATTCAAACATAACTAAGAGAATATTAAATTGTATAAAATGCATATAAAATTGCATCAAGAGTATAAAATATTAAAATACGTAACTTGGATACTCTGGAGAATCGGATTTACTTTTATGATGTTTTGCAACACAGCAGTCACAGGTAATGGAGAAAAAGGTATAATAAAAGTTGATGCCACAAATGCAAAAAGATTATTTTTAGATGTATTTGAAATAAGTTAGATAACATAAATTGTTTGTTTTGAAAAGGTTTTCATTAAAAGCCCTAGGAAAATTATGTAAAATACCAGGCGTTTCCATTTTATCAGTTTATTTTTATAAATATTTTCAAAACCATAAATTTCTAAATAAGTTCAATTAAGTAAATGTTTAAAGCATCAAAAGACCCAAGGGTATCATTAATTTATTTATTTATTCTTATACAAAAATTAAGTTTTTTGGGATTTTATTTTGATTAAAAAGAATACAAATCTAAAGTCAATATACAGAAATAAATATGAAAAGTATTTTGATGACTTTTCATGGATAAGAAAATATTTGTGTGTTTTTTTATTTTTAATAAATTAATATTTTATCTGATACACGTGAACTCTTGTAACTAAGCTACAAAAAGAATATCTATCTAAAGGGTTGCAATATCGTAGAGAGTCTATTGAAAAATTTAATACATCATTAAAGTCAATGACATGTTTCTTTAAAAAAATTCTCTACTTTAGCTTCTCTTACTTTAAGGATATTTCTGTCGCAAAAATGCTACCATGTGGGTGTACACAGGCCCGGCAAGAGGAGGGTACTAGGGCCCGGGCTTCAACAACATATTAAACATACACTATTCCCTCTAATATATCACCCTCCATTAATTCACACCTCCCGTAAATCACATTTATGAAAATTTTGACAACCTTTCATATTTCACATTTTGTGAAATATCAGAGGTTGTCAAGTCCATTTGCGCTTAATTTCTCTCATATTTTAATTCATTGTCCGAGGTAAAAAACCATTATAAATTCAGATTGAATAAAAAATCTCATAAAAATTGGTTGAGTACAGCAACGAAAAGAAAGAAATTGCTTGAAGTTAGCTGACAAAATATCTTTTATCAGCTAATGCTTAGGTTAACAGCTTAATATGCTGACAGAGCGACCAGAGCTTTTTCTTCATCAAAAAATATCATCAACAAGAAAGAAAATAATCTTGGAAACCAAGAAAAATACCCTGTAAATATGAGAACAATAAAACTGTTTTCACTTGGTTTTATTCTATGCTTTGATCAGGGATTCGTGGGTAATATTGATTGTGAAAATCCTTCAAATTATAAAAAATAACCTTTAAATTTCTTCTCTATTGACCTTTTTTATCATTTTAAGATGTTAAAAAATAGATGACTAGCTCTTAAATGTTCAAAATTTTGTTCTTTTCCCTTATATATTTCATCTAATTCCGATATATCACAATTTCTCATATTTCACCATCCTCGTTCCCCATGCCCGTGAATTATTAGAGGGGATAGTGTATTATAACAAAAAATTAATGTTTTTTATAAAATTAATGGGCGGCATCAATATGAAAATTTGATGTTTCAGTACAACTTTTAACATCTCTCTGCTTTTCACATAACTAAATGCCAAAATATTTGAAGTTTGCAAAATTAATTTTAGAATACAATCTTTTATATCTAAATGCCAAGATACGAAGCAGTCGAGCATTTAATGTCAAAATATTTTATGTTTGTCAATGAATATTTTCTCTCTCTTTAAAATTCTTCTTCCGCTTCCCTTAATTTTTTATGTCTAAATGCAAAGCTGCCATGCAGCGGAGGATTTGAAATGTAGTCATAAAAAATTTGAGGAAATTGAGATAGAAAATGCATTTCAATTTTATGTATAAAAAATTGTGAAAGAGAGAGACAGATAAAAAAATTACTTAACTAAACTTAAAAGGCCCGAGAACTTTATAATTTGCCGGGATCCGGTCAAGCTTTCACAGGCCCTGGGTGTTTATATCGTCCATCGGTTTAGGGCGCAAAAGCCAGCAACCACAATAACCTCTGTTGGAGGGATTTCCCAAAGTGGCCACATTTTGATTTTATTTGTTTTATCGATTAGACCATGAGTACTGCAAAATCAATGTGAGGCAATCCAATTTATTTTTCAGTCTCTTCTCTGTTATTAAAAGTAAACTTTTGTATTGTAATACGATTACACTAAATTTTAAAACATTGTAAATAAATTATCAAGTTAAAATTGAACAATCCTCTTAAAAACTTACATAAAAAACTTCAAAAAAACTTTTTGAAAATATTTGCCTTAACTTTACACATTTGAAGCATATAATTTAGAAAAGTGCTTTTAACACAAGGAAAAATTACAATGCTAAATACTTTTTATATGTGTTTTCAATAAGTGAACAATTACAAATCAAACTTTCAACTTTGGAAATAAAATGAAAATAACATTGAAAAAAGGATTTCGGTCTCTAAAAGTTGAATTTCAGCATTTGGAAAAAAACATAGTCTTTGAATGTATGCCAAACATTGGTATTACTTTGCATTTTCTAGAATTTTTCTCAATTACAAATTTTCATTATTTATGACATTTTTCTTGTTGTTTCAACAGCAGTCGTAGATAAAATTTATTGCACTACTCTTTTCTTAGCACGATCACGAATTCTTAAAATTTTTCAAGTTTCCAATAAGAGCAAAATACAAATATTTTCATCACTACTT
Source organism: Culicoides sonorensis (assembly GCA_900002565.1). Classification (NCBI taxonomy): domain Eukaryota; kingdom Metazoa; phylum Arthropoda; class Insecta; order Diptera; family Ceratopogonidae; genus Culicoides; species Culicoides sonorensis. The sequence continues at coordinate 315,536 of LN483480.1, read as the reverse complement.
TCAATAAATATCATTCGATGTCTGTCATATCGAAAAAATAATCCGTCAAGGGGTTTCAACATCTCATTATATATCTATCTTCTTTTTATTTCATTTTTGCACAAAATGTATTTTTCCAATTTCAAATTCAAAATAAATTACATTAATAAAAAAAAAATTTCGTTATTAAACTTAATTCGATTTCAACAAATGAAAATTTTTTTCTGATATGAACTTTTAAATTGATTTAAAATGAAAAAAAATACATTGCAGAAACAAATTCACTTCACGATTTACCTGAAGTAGTGTGTGGCAATACATCAAAATTATACAAGGATTGTTTTCAAGATGCCCCAGATCTCTTCACATCCGTACAAATTCCTGTTACTAGAGAAGAAATTCATTCTCGATGCAGGTAAATAAAATTATAACATATTTGGATTAATTTGAAAGCTATTTATATAACTCAGGTTATTTCGTCGAGGAATTGCATGTACAAACAAATACCTTGAAAAATGCATACAAAAAGATGAACGAAAAATAGTTGAAAATGAGTTATATGGAGCGGAAAAGTTGTATGATTACTTGTGTAATAAAGTTGAATTTCAAAAAGGTAATGAAAAGTTATTTTTTTATTTTCATTTAAAAAAAAACAAAGTATCTCGTATTTTTTTAATTAAAAGGCTTCGTTTTTTTTTTCAAATCACTGCATTTTTAAATTGAATTTCATATTTTATTAGAATTCCTGAAGAACAAACAATGTTTTAGTCATATACAAAGAGACTGGCAGAAATGTTCCAGTACATACACGAACATCCTTAAGGAGGAAGTTGCAAACGAGAAAGTTGATAAAATGCAATTTATGCATTTTTGTTGGTAAGATCACTTTAATTGTCTTTCTGTTTTAATTAAGTTCAAAATAATTGATTGAATTATGAAAAACACAAACTATTCCTAAGAAATTTCAACTTTTATGCAAAAGTTTTGATTAGAGGTGTTGAGAGAATTCAATATTTATAAAGAAAAAACAATAGAACCTTGGTAACATCAAAAAAAAAAATTCTTTTTATTTGCAGTGCACGCCATGCTTATGAAAATTGTATTAATAGAGCGGCACGATACAAGTGTCGAAACGATTCAGCAACATTTATCACAACAATAGCAAAAATTTTATCCACAGACAAACGATTGATGAATTGTGATAAAGTTGAAAAGCTTTTTTGTTCGAGTGCCAAAAGTTTAACGAATAGAAATTTGTTTACAAGTAATTTTAACTTTATATCGAGTTTATTGTTAATTTTTATACGTTATTTGTCATAAAAAATTTGTATTGTAAATGTTTAACGACAAAATGTAATTTTGTGACTGTCATGTTTTAATGGAAAATTGTTATGTAAGTTGATAAAAATTGAAAGAGAATTAAATAAATTGTAGAATGAAAAAAAAATTCTAACCATTTTTCAATTAAATTGTTCTTAGTTAATCTTTCTTTAAAATCAAAATTGATTATATTTATTCCTCAGGTGTTTAGCTGTGTTTTAATTTCTTAATTGAAGTAATTTATTTCATGTTACTATGATACTGCACATAAATCTTATTATCTGGAGGTGTTTCAATGAAAGAAATGCGCTTTTGTAACCACTTTGTACTGAAAATGGAAAAGCTTAAGACTCAGATTTAAAGCAGATTAGCAGACATTTTGTTAAGACTAGCAGACAGTTGATGAACCTTTGAAAACTAGAATAATATGGATATGAAAAATTTTGTAGTAGTCTTTGCATTTTACTTCGTTTATTTATATATTTTACTATAATTTTTTTTTCAACGTTTATTCAATTCAAATTTAAATCCAAATTAAAATAATGGCAGCTAATCAATAATGTTCGCCTTGTGCCGACTTCTCAAGGAAAATATATACTAGAAGAAAGTGGTTTTAGGTAAATAAAAGGGATAATGCGAGTAATTCGAGGTCACCAATATAATTCCAAATTTTCGGGTATACAATGAAATCTGCAAATTTTGCTCAGTCTAAACAGTATTGGCTATGCATAGATCGAACCTGCAGTGGAACTATGAAAACTAATTTCAATATTGAACGCAGAGTTATCACATATGGTGGACAGCCACTGTACTGAAGTTTGCCACGAGTTAGACTACGCTTCCACGAGTTTTAAACGCTTGCTGACTCTACATGACTCTAAGTCATGGAAATTAATATTCGAGCGGTTTCAACTCGTGGAAATGAATATTTGATTGCGTTTAACTCGTGGAAAAACATACTCGCCCGATTTCAATTCTTGAACATTATTATTTTTAAATCCTGGATTTAATATTCGGTGAATGTGGATAATAATATTAATTTCCACGAATTGAAATTGCTCGAATTTTAATTTCCACGAGTTTTCGGAATTCAAATTTTACTATACACGAGTTGAAAACAGTAAGAATTTATTTCCACTAGTTTAATGCAATCAAATATTCATTTCCACGAGTTGAAATAGCTCGAATGTTAATTTTTACGTGTTAGAGTCATGTAAATGAGTGCCTCCACGAGTTTTAGCAAGCGGTGAAAACCCGTGAAAGCGTAGTCTAACTCGTGGCAAACTTAGCACAGTGCATAGTAACATCCTTCAGTAATATACCGCGATGAAATTGCAAACATCTACGATGAAGAAGTACAATCCAAAATCTGAAACATCAACCGTCGCCAAAACCGAAGAAGACCATTGAATCCGCAATCTTTCGCTGATCTTGAAATAAGTCCGCCATACACACACACTCAATGGATCCCGTTTCTTGCAGAATAACTCTGGCAAATGACCCTGGAAGTTTTCTGGTATTTTTTACTGATAAAAGCCTACAATGACTTTGCACCAGCCGAAATATGATATGTGATGGAACATTTAAAGTAGTACCCAATGAATTTTTTCAACTTTACACGATTCATTGGCAAAACAATTAAACATTTCATAATGTACCAGTTTCAAGGTCATATGATTCATAAAAAAGTCACTTAAAATGCACTCTCATATTTGATTCAAGATCCATGTTTCCCATTTTTTCAATGATGAAATGAATCTTCAAGAAAATATGACACGTGATATTAATTATTCGTAATTTACATCGTTTTTCTTTTAATATCACAATAATTATAATTATTAAATAATTTATATATAAAAATCCATAGAGACTTGTAAGATTGTAGTAAAATAATACTTACTTGCGTTGATTAAAAAGTTTTGACAGTAATCAGAGGAGAATGGTATCAAGTCAAAATTCACAAGAGGATTATTTTAATGAAAAACCGTGGAATATTATGGAATTTAATACAAGGAATTTAAACTTTTACTACGAAACTCAATATTTTTAGAAAAAATAAACATGGTAAACGTAAATTTTGGTATCATAACATTTATTTTACTAAAAGTAGCGTAAATTACCGTATCTACAATTAAATTAACAAGAAATAAATAAATATATTATCATAAAATCAGTCGTGATGAAACGACGTGATGTTGCCACATATGATATAAATTTTGGTTTCACTTTATCTTAATGAGTGTGAAATTTGACAACTATGTTAAATTAATATTATATTAAATATGTTTTTTTACTCTTTTCTTTGTTAACGTTTCTATGAGAAACCAAATAATCTTGAAATAGTAAACCATTAAATAATAATTAAAACAAGACAAAAAAACTTTTACAAATAACTTTGATCAGCCATATGTGGTTCGAGACGAATAAAATTTTCTTTATTATTTTTAGTTTCATCTTCATCAACTACGCGTCGATATTTTCTCATTGGACGTCTACGTGTTTTAACTTCATCCAAATACTGATCGTATGCTTCTGGTTGTACACTATAATATTTTTTTGCATTATCTTCGTCAATCACTTTTCCGGTGGCATCATCAACATGATGCGTTTCCGTTGCATAACACATGAGTTTGGTTCGTTCTTTGACATCTAGCACACGAATGAGATTGTAATATTCATCGTTATCAAAGCGATATTTCTTGGCTATCTTGGCCCATGAGCCTACTGATTTGAGTGGAGCACGAACTGACATAATTGCTAAGGGGTAAAAAAAATTAAAGAATAGAATATTAAATTTGAAGGTAATTATCCAATTGACTCTTGACATGAAGTGTAGTGTAATTTTTGACATAAAGACTAGGTCAAATGTACATTTTTTTTGGACATGAATTCTTGGAAAATAGTGAAATAGGATACATTGTTCTAACGTCAACAACATTTATTTTTCTAGTTAACTCAATGTAACACAATCTAATTAATGAAATATTTTTGGTATTAAATTAAAAATAATTGGGACAAATTATGGGAATTTCCATTCAAGAATTTTTTGATTTGCAATGTTATTGAAACGGTGAAAATTTTTCCCAGTTTTTTTCAATTTAGGAACTAATAGGATTAATAATAGAAAATTGTATTGACAAAAATTACGTTTTCTATGTGAAACAAATAAAAAACAAAACATTCTTTTTCATGTTACAATAAATTCTGATATGATTTGCAGTTAGTGGAAAAACTTCAGTAAAAATTATTTTATCTTGTTACAATGAAAACAAAATATGGCAAAAAAAAATTTAATGAATGGATCGACTAAGTGAAAGCTACGGCACAATGAAAGTACTCTGCTAATGTGACAGTTACACCAACCCTAAAAGCTATTTTTAACTGAAAACCACGGAAAAGGTGCTTTAATGTCATTTTAAAGTGACAAAGGATTATTTTTAAATCGCAGCCATGAAACGTTAATTGAATGTGTACGTGACCGAAGGGTACAATGATTTAAGTGATAAAATTAAATTACTGTGAATAAAAAAAATACTGTAAAATGTGAGCAGTTTTTTTCTGACTTCATGCCTTAGACCCATTAAAGCACTCTCAAGATGGTTCAAAGAATTAATCGACATTTTGAATACAAAGTACTACAATACTGAAAAACTCAGCTGAAGTTAAAAACAGGTAAAAGGATATTCTTTAGCACCCTTAAGCTCAGTCCATTCTCCGTATTTGCTCAAATAACAAAAATCCTTCAAATGAAATCTATCTCTCGAATGAAACAAAAATGAAAAAGTTAAAATATCCTTGACACTTTACAATAAAATAAAATTTGTTTTCGTGGAAAACTTAACTTGATATTATTGGATTTATAATGAAAATTCTCGGAATTTAAATGAGGTTCAGACAGTATTTAATAACATAATAAATTTAATTTTTTTTCATGTGGCTTGGAAAATATTTTATCTTATTATCATCAAATGTTTGAAATTACATTAATAAGGTAAAACACAAACCAAATTTTATTAGGTTTACAAAATACCAGACGTATCCACAAAAAAAAAATTATACAGGAAAATAAATTAAATAACTCACCATATAAAACATTTACCATAAAAACGAATAAAAACATTGAGGAAACACAAATTTGAATAACAAATAATAATATTATTTTTATTTATTTTTATATTGTTTTTAATTTGCTCATAACTATAATTTATATTTTTTTTTTTGGTTTTATATTATCTTTTTTTTATTATTTTTAATTTTTGTTATTATTACAAATGAAAATGATACAAATAATTGTTTGGTTAATATTAAATGATTTGGTTTGTGGTAAATTTAAATTGTAGTAATTGCATGTTACAAAAAAAGGACCATGATGGCAGTTTAAAAAAGATTTCATTTTTTTTTTATAATTTGATTAAATTGAAGGCAACAACGATAATTTTTTTTAACTTTTACAATGAATTTTCATGGAAATGACTGATAATAATTTAACAGATAACAAATAACATTTTCAACAAATAAACTTAATTTAGTGTGAACAATTAACATGATACAAATAAGATGATGATCGACAAAGATTGATGAAAGATTTCATTTTGTGAGTTTTCTTTGTATTTTTTTTAGGTCTTTTAAATTGTTTGAGAAATTTTTTGAAATAAATGTTTTAGCAGTCTCATTTAAAAGTGTTTGTTGATGCCTTTTTTCATTTAAATGTAGTGTTCGAGGTACATTAGAGTATTGGTCGTTGAATTTTAAAAGCAGGGTCAGGTATGTTGAAAATGATTTTTTGTTGCTTAATTTAGTTATCTAGTGGATCTGCCTCGTCAGCTGTGTCTTGTGCGTGCTCTGATTCTTGTGGATCTTCAGCAGTGGCATGTGCTTCAGAAATATCTTCTTTTGTATCTTCAACAGCTGCTGGGGTCAAGGGTTCTTCGACAACTGGTTCAGCTTGAATTTCATTTCCTAATTGCTCGGAAGCTGAATTTTCAACTGCTTGCTCTTGTTCCAGTTGCTCAAGTTTGAGAGCTTCAGCTTCTAGACGTGCAATTTCTTGTAATTCAGCGGCTTGTCGTGCCAACTCAGATTCACGCTCTTCTTTGGCGATTTTTTCGAATTCAGCAAGATTTGCAGCTTCTTCTTCGAGACGAGCTTGTTCCTCTGCAACACGTTTCTTCTCTTCTTCCTCTTTTGCAACACGCTCCATTTCAAGGCGTTCAGCTTCAAGTCGAGCCAATTCAGCAGCTTCAGCATCAGCCTTTGCCTTTTCAGCAGCAAGACGTTCAGCTTCCAGCCGAGCTTGTTCAGCGGCTTCAGCTTCAGCTTGTGCTTTTGCAGCAGCTTCGGCTTCAGCTTTTGCCTTTTCAGCTTCAAGACGAGCTTTTTCAGCAGCTTCTTCCTCTAATTTTGCCTTTTCAGCTGCTGCTCTCTCAGCCTCCAGTCGTGCTTGTTCTTCAGCAGCTTTCTTGGCAGCCTATCAATGAAATAATATGTTTAAATGATACATCAAGTAACATAAAATGCAATAATTTTACCAATTCTTCTTGTTCTCTCAATTTCGCAGCTTCTTCAGCAGCTTTTTTTGCAGCTTCAGCCTTTAAGAAAAATTGTTTTTCAATCACATTAAATTACTTTTAGTTAACATTTTACCTTCAATCGTTCCTCTTCCAAACGTTTCGCTTCTTGTTGTTTACGTTCTTCCTCCAATTTCTTAGCCGCCTCCTTGCGAGCTGCTTCAATCTTCGTTGCTTCTATTTCAGCAGCGAGTCTATTAACAGATCAATAAGAGAGATTTGGCGAAAGAAAATTTTGATTGAGTTAAAAAAAAAGTAAAATTTTAATTTTGAACCAGGAAACTTTTAAGATTATTTACATTTTTGTTTTTAAATATAAGAAAAAACACTCATTACAAAAAACAAAAAAAAATGAGTTATGAACAAAACATAGAATCATCAATCAATAATTGGATCAAATGGATTTTTTTTGTTTATTTTCTAATAATAGAAGCTCATTGAAATAAAGACTTAAATTAAAAAAAAAAAATACCTAAAAAATAAAATAATAAAGATGTTAATTTATCATTGACTCTTAAATTTATTTTCCCACGAAAAATACCTTTAATAAGAAAATATTTCAGGATGATCACCTTTCATAAAATTGATAAAAAAATCCCTTCGAATCATATTTTTTTACCCCACACATGCTTCTATTTCTATGTCTAATATTCTTTAACACAAAATGATATTTTTTCGTGCCATCCATTTACGGTGATTGATGTAGAAGATGAAATGGTTTTACACAAATCCATCAAATGCCTTAAGGTTAAGATAAATTTGTAATGTGTTTTAAAAAAAAAGACTTAAAGCGTGAGTTTGACATTCACTGATCTTCAGTGGAAAAGTAAAGTAAAGCTGTCTGACATTAAAATGGGTGTCAACAGTAACGTAATTTTTTTACTCGTAAATGAATGGCACTTTAATAAAAAGTCAACATGCAATTCTATCTGAAAAAAATATTTATCTATGAAAAAAACACTAAAAAAACAACATAAGTTGTGGTATTTTCATTCAACAAACAATTTTATTTATTTATCAATGAAAAATTGTCATGACATCAACCAACATATATAAAATTTTCGTTTTCGTATAAAAATATAAGAACAGCAGCAACTAGATTTTCATTTATTTCTTATTTACATGTTTTTTTTTCTATATTTATGCTATAACAAATTTTAACAGTATAACATTGAAATTTCAACAAATAGAGAATTAACAACAACAAGCAATTTTAACTTTTGATTTAAATTGACTTACTTTTCGGCTTTTTGATTTTGTTCGTCTAAACGCTTAGCACGAATTTTTTCTAGCTCAATTTCGTCAACTTCATTCAATGAAGCTAATTTCTTGGCACGTTCAGCTTGTTTTGCTTTGATATCAATGTTTGGATCTTCCAATGGTTTTGGAGCTGAAAATTTACGTGATGGTCTGTGTGGATCAAGGCCTCTAACTGTTTGTGATTTGAATTTGAAGGTAAACGGGAATAATTTAAAGAGAAAAAAAAACCATTAATCAATGTTTTTTAATGATCTTTAATATTAATGTAAAGTTAATTTCCAAGAATAATGTGACTGTGTCATTTTTGTTTGTTCTGCACATTATTTTTTTTTTTTGATTTCATTGAATTATTAGTTGTTAATTAATTTGTTTTGGCATTTTTTGGTGTCTGAAGTGGATTTGTCAGTGACATTTAATTTGTTGTTTTTTTTTCGATATTAGTTAAAGATTAATTAAATAATAAAATAAATTTATTTACTTACATATTTTTTTTATAGAATTTGAACACATTCCCATTCTTTTCATAAAAGCAATACAACTCAATTAATTGGTCACTCAGCATATTTTTTATAATTGTTTTGTTTTGTTTTTCATTATTATTTCATTGTAATTGGTAGAGGCATTCATCAGATTATACACAGTTTGTAGAAGAAGAAGTAGCAGAAAAATTGTCAATCAAAAAATAGGAAAAAAGACAAAAGTCTTTTATCAAAACTTGTACTTTGAAAGTTAAAATTAAATTTATAATGATTTTAATGAAAATGTACACAAAAAATCAACAAAAATGGTTTTTTTTTCGTATCAAACCCAGAAAACATCAAAAAAAAATACTAACATAAATTAATAAATTCATAAATTAATGATATCAAAAAAAAATTAATGATGATGATATGAGGAGAAAAAAAATAATTAATCAAACGTTTCATGGAAAGCACAAAAATGAAGTGAGAAGAATAAAAACATAAAAAAAAATACAAACAAAAATAAAATTGGATCACTCAAAATATTTCAAATCCAATTCAAACGGAAAACAAAAATATGAAATGGAATTATTTATAAGTGAAATTGATGTATAATAAAAATAAATGTAAGAGGATAAGGGTCAACACTTCAAATATGTGTGTGAAGTAAGGTGAAATTGTATAAAATACTCATGTTTGTTAGTTAAAAAAAGCTTCTAAAACATGTGATCAAATTATTAAAAAAATATCACAAGAAATCAAATTAACGTTTATCATTAAAATAAGTTGAGATCTCTCTTAAATCTCTCACGTGAATTCACTGAGAAATAAAAGCGTACTTTTTACGCTTTAAAGTGTTAAAACTACGCTTCAGTGTAAAAATTACGCTTTAAAACGTAAAAATTACGCTTTAAAGCGTAAAAAGAAGTATTTATAGAGAGAATTAAAAGGTTAAATAACACTGTCAAACACGAAGAGGTCACGGCCGAAAGCGTTAAAGGTCTAACTTTCCCTGAGAGTGTTAAAAGGAGTGGTTTTCAAAAGTTAACATTTTCCGCAATTTTTTAAATTTTCGGCGAGTTGAAAAATTGTTGTGATTTTCGTAAAGTTAGCAGCTATTGATACAGACGCAGAATGACGGCCAAAAAATGTTCAAAGGTTTTTATCTTAGAATTCAACTGACCGTTCCCGTATAACGATTTGATGGTTTCCAATCAATTAAAAAAAATTTCTCAACTCAATGAAAAATCCTTCAAATCTACACTCTAAGTTGAAAACGTCTTGCAGACCACCTCGCAGATCACCCCACATAATATGCATAGATTTAAATAGTGCTCACACTATAAATTGAAAATGCCCCGCAAACGCTCCCGCGTAATATGCGATAATGCAGAGTGTTAATGCATTTTTCAAAAACCTTGTAAGCGTCAATCAAAGAACTCTGTCTGCGGACCAAGTAATTTGTACTGCGAGGCGTTTTCAGCTTTCAGTGTAACAATTTATTAAAGCAAAACTATCGTTCTACCCCACAAACTACAAATAAAAGACAAATGTCAGATTTGTGTTGCAATACTAGACCCTGAAGCGATTTCACATCTCTTTGACATGACCTTATCTGTATTTGACAGTGTAACCTTATAGTAGTAAATATTTCATGTATAAGAAAATGGGTCAACAATAACGAACGAAATAACACGTAAAATATGATAAAAAAAATAAGTATACATGATTTATTGAAAAAATATGTAAATATATCTGTTTATTTATTCTGTTTTTCCCTTTTACTTTTAATGTTTTTATTTTTCTTCTTATTTTGTAACATCCTTTTTAACTTGTTGAATCAAATTGAATCATGTAGCAATTTCAAATGATTTACTTCAAAATAATATGAATATTAATAAGAGAAAGTTTTTTTTCTGATGAAAGATTGTCTGCACTTGATCATATTTCAAAGGAATTTGAAATGTAATAAAATAAAATAAAATGAATGTTGTGAAAAATAAATAAGACTTTATCTTGTCCTGTAAATGTAAATGTAATAATAATATGTAATAAATAACAAAAAAAAAAATAACATTTATGTAATAAAGTTCTCTCTTTTGTGTTATACAAATATATTATTGTTATAAAAAAAGTAACATGAGAAAAAAAATAAATAAAATCCTTTTGTTTCAAATGAATAAAATATCCGGCAGAAGTTTTTTTTTCTGTTAAAGCATTTTTTTTTTGTTTGTTTTACGTTCATTGAGTTTTGTAATAATAATAATCTGATATTTTATCCGCTTTCTGATGCTTTCTCAAAACCATTGGTTGTAGGTGTTACCACAGGAGATGTGGGATAAGTTATAAGTGGTTCATCATGTGTTTTATTTTTTAAACGAGCTATCATTATAATTTTTTTTTTTTGGTTTTTAATGAAACGAAGAAACAGAACAGATGTTTGACGTTCACGGACGATTATTAAGATGAAAGTAAAAAAAAAAAATAAAAGAAAAAAAAGTTGTAGTGTAAAGTTAAGCTTATGACAAAGAGAGAGAGGAAACATAAGAAGATTAAGTTATTTTCGTAAGAGTAAAAATTTTTTGATGATGTGTAATGTGTTTAATGGAAAATATTGTTATGTAATTAAAATGTAAAAGTTCTTTTTTGTTTTATCAGGTTTCTGTTTTTTCCCAAAATTCAAGTGAAATTTGGTCGAACACGTTAAGGGATATTTATGCTCATAAATTCTAGGTAAGTTTAATTAAAATTCTGAATTTCCTCAGTCTCAGAATGAAAATTTTGATCAAGCCAATCGATGCCATATAAAATCTTTCAACGTAGTGTTTTTATTGAAGCAGTTTTCTATGAAATTTGACTAATTCAAACAAGTCTTAAGAGAATCCTCCGTCCTGATAGTTTTCAATCAGCTATTTGGATCAGTTAGACCCATCATTCAAACAAATTTTAAGGGTGAATATTCTGGCTTCTGTATAGAATCGTACAATCTCAACCCAAAACCAGTGGAGCTTCAAAAGGGAAAGGGTCTTCCCACTGGTGCCTCAATGGTTTGGGTTGAGAGTGTACTGAATAAAACTCCTTTGAATAGTAAGAAGTAACACGTGTTAAAAAAACGATGACGCAAGATTAACTTGTTTGAGTTTCGATGAAATTTCAGTACAAAATTGATTTCATGGAAGTCAGATATCTTTTTTTTATTTTTTTTTTTTGTAATAAGTGTCATGTAATTTGATATGAAAAAAACCATTCCGTTTACTTTTGAATTCCCTTTGGGCTTTACTCTAATTTTGTTTGACGTCCATTTTTAAGGAAGATTTTTTGTAACATATTTAAAGAGAACGAGCAAAAAAATAATAAAATAATGAATCACTCTGAATTTACATGACAATAATTTACATATGGAGAAAAAGAAATACTTTTTATTTACAGACAAAATGAGAATTTAATTTCCGGTAAAAATGAATATTTCAATAAAAAAACAACAAAGCTCTTAACAAGATACAAGCTAATTTGCAATAACGATAAATAAAAAACATTACAAAACGGAAAATGATAATACAAGGTTGCTATTATTTACAACAAAATGGTTCTATGTTGAGTTTCAATTTGAAATTTGTATTTAATTTAGAAATTGAAATTTTACATTCAGACTTGAGGCGATGTTAAAAGAAAATCATAAGACTTTTCTTTTTGCTCTAATAATTTTGTGTGTGTTTAAAATGTGTTACGAGTGTTTTAAAATGATAAAATATTTTAAAAAAATACTTGTCAAATGAAATGTCGAGAAAAATTTTACTCTTAAACGATGAAATGCATTCAAGGGAAATTATTTTTTCTTTTGATTTTAAAGAAGAACATTCATACAATTTGATTCCAAGTTTTCATACCTGATTCAAGTTTGGGTGCACGATTTTCATTTTCGGCAGCAGCACGTCGATTTTTCAAATAATATGACAAATATTGTACTTCATTGTGTACTTTGGCTGGATCATAAATATCATCTGTATAGGCGGGTTTTCGTACAGGATATCCCTTATTACCACAAATTCGTACACTGGCCAAATGACTTTTGCCTTTAATTGTAAATTTGAGAAGTATTTCTAATTTGTTCGTGTTTAAATTAAGCACTTTAATATAAAGTTAGAAACAACAAAAAAGGACAACAACAACAAGAACAACAACAAATAAGGATTAAAACAATGAAATTCATATCTAAACTTGACAATTTTATGACATTTTTAACGGTAACCTGAAGATAACACAAAAATAATTAACATGGGTACAAAATTATATTTTGTCACGTTGAGATTTTCTTTTTGACATCTAGACTTAAAGGTTCCAATAATGTGAGATAATACATTAGTACAATGGACGAACAGTTAAAATACCGCTTAAAGCTTTGTTTGCTTATTCTTTTGACATATCAAGGCAATTTAACCCTTATCCTGTCCTCAGTCAATGGCGGATTGGCCATTCGGGCAAATGCCAGAAGGCCGCAGTCGATCTTCGTGTAAAAGTTAAGTTTAGTGTAAATTTTTAAGGAAATCATATAAAATTCCAGGGCCGTTACTTATTTTCAATCCACCTCTGTCCTCAGTTGAAAGCTTAGTCCATTTTTAGAGGATTTCAAGTTCGAAAATTTCGTTTACCTTAAATTTTCTGTATGAAACATACTCAGATGACAGTGTCTTGTAAAATTCCAAAATTTCTTTTATAAAGTTACATGGACAAAAAAGTCCCTGGACAGGATGAGGGTTAAAATCTTTCCAAACAATGATGTTATGAATGAAATTTAATCAATTTGACCTCAAAGTCAGAATGTTTCAACAATGATAACACGTAATTAATATTCAATTTAGTTTAAATAATGGTAATATTTGATTTTCATTGCCAAACTCGTCATGCATCAATTTAATTTAACATTTATCAAAACCCACAGTTTACGAATATATACAAAAGGGTACTGACCGAATTTGTCCTCATAAGGATAATGAATTTGCTTTATTTCGCCTGGAACCATTTGGTGGAAAAAAAATATAAAGTTGTAAAGTAAATATTTTTTTTATATGGAAGAAGAAGAAAAAAAAATTAAATTTATTATTAAAAAAAAACCTTATTTGTTTTGATAATTTCGTTGTTTTTTTTTCTTTTCAATAAAAATTTAAAGAATGTTGCCAACGGACTTGACTGGATATGAGCTCCCGTATAAATTTTTGATGCTTTATTTTTGAATATATTACACAATTGCGATTAATGAAGCAAAAAAAATCCAAACATTAGTTAAATTATAATAATAATAAAAGCATTGACGTTACTTACCTGGTGTCAGGAGTAGATCTCATTAATTTTAATTCATTTTCAATGTAAAATGTAAATATCTTAAAATTAAATTATTCAGTCTTCACGCTTAAACAAATTATAACAATCATCATTAAATTATTATTTAGATAAATAAATAAAAAGGCCAGAAAAAAAGGACTATACATAGAAAAATAATTAAAAGAGGACTAGCTGCGGTCTGGTTACAATAGAAAAAAGCGCTCTATATCTCACAAGTTTCACAACTATCATAATAAAATTAATTTCAATTTAATTAATTGAATCGCGGTTAAGTAAAATCGGTCACCATTTATAAAAAAAAAAATTTAAAAAAAAGTTGGTCACTGCCAGACACCAGGTTAAGTCATTGTTTTATTATCATTATTAATGTTAAAATAAGAGGTTATTAATATTAAAATCTTAAATTTAATGAAAATTTTATTTGAATTGAAAGATATTTTGTAAAGATTAAGATGATTAATAGTTTTTTCAAGATTTTAACTTTAATTAAAGGTTCTTATTTTTTTTCTTTGAAAGTTTGATCAAAATACATATTAAATGAAAAGGTTTTTTTTATTTTATTTTAAAATAAGATTAAGAATATTTATTTAGGACTCAAGATAAAATGAGAAAATTAGTAAAATTACGATATTTTACTCTTTTTTATTTTAAGAGATCATTTACATCACTGAAGAACGTTACCTCACTTGAAAATTATTGAAAAATATAAAAAACTCTAACACTGTACATTTTAAATGCATTTCAGTAAGAAAAAGACTTGGATCCGATAGAAAGTTTAACAGGGTCGAGAAGTGTTAAATTTAATTTTTTTTTTTTATTTTGTCTAAGGCTTTGGAGCCCTATGTTTCAAAAATTTTGAAAAGTTAAAAAAAATTCCTGCATTTCGAAGTTTTTTGAAAAAATCTGCAATTTTGAATTTTTTTTGAAAAATTAAAAAAAATGTTCTTAAAAATCAGATATTTTGCGTTTAATCATCTTTATGACAAAAAAAACCCGACCTCGATTCGATGGACCACTCCGAAGTTATGGAGCTAAATGTAGGACAGAGTGACGGCGGACAAACCGTCTGAATAGTGGATTTTTTCTTACGAAATGCTCTAAAGAGACTTGAAAAAGTTTTCTAATAAATGATGACGAGCAAAAAGGTGAAAGGATAACGCACGATAAATGGCACTACGACCCTTAGTATCTTACAATCAATTTCTCTCATTTTATCTTGATCTCTATGAAAACGCTTGATTCTATTAGATTTTTTTTTATAATAATGAATTTGATTAGTTAAATTAAGAGGTTGTTCTCACTTACCAGAATAGTGTCTAAGTGGATCAGAATAGTTGGCCATTGTAAAGATGTCATCACGAACTGATGGCTTTGCATAAATATGATCAAAGTATTCACGGTCCGATAAGCTCGAGAAGGGTGTGCATGAAATAGCACGTCTAGCACGTGGTAATGGTGCATGAATACGTGACAAAACTCTTGATGTTTGTGTTCGGATGTGTCTCAAATCATCTTCGAATTCCTATTCATATTTTTATTGTATTTTAATGTATAAGGAATAAGGAAAAAAAAAGAATGTTGAATTATAATTTTTTTTGCTATTACTTGTAATTTCACATCACATAAATAGAATTTAAAATGAAATTGAAAGAGAGAGGATAAACAGATAAACCTACCTTTGATGCAGTGGTATTCAAATATTCTTCGGTGGGATCATAACCATACCGAGGTCTTGTTTTATGCTCAATACGCATCAATTCACGGTGAATTACCGAGGGACGGACATTCACAGAGAAAATGCGTGGTGGTGAGTAGTCACGAAGTGGTGATGTTACAACACGGACTGGTGATGAACGCGAATAATATCTGATTGGGACGGCAGATGGTAAATAAAGTGAACCAGGAAGTGAATAATCGTAAGAGTATGTGGGTAAGTGATACGAATATGAGCTGATCGGGGTATAATGACGTAATGCTGGTGTATAACCTGACACATATGTTGAGTAATTGTACAAATTGGGTGAGTACACCTGTGTATAATAATGATGATAAAGATTAAAAAACGTGCAGGAATGATTTTACAGAGAAATAAAAGGAAATAAAATCAATGAATATTTCAATACTCACTCTTCCAACTCCAGGAATTACTCTTAATGGTGTCTGTTGTAAAATGAAAAATGTTTGATCAAGTTATAAAATTTCTACTACTTAATTTTTACCACAATAGTATTAAATATAATTAATTTGCAAATCCTATCAAGGACTTAAATGTATGTGTATTAAAATTCGAAGCATGTAAAATGTCTCGAATAATTATTATTTGAAATGTCCAAATGTATGTCTGAGTTGTCATTTACAAAGAATTATTTCGTATTATGTACAATTTGTGTTTCTACTCAATATTACTCTACCACTACTTACGTCAAAGCAGAGCATTTTAATTTTAGGCATTTTAGTTTGTACATTTTTAAAGTCATAACCACGGGCTGCAATCATTTCACACTTGGCAGCACCATCGCGTACTTTCTGTTTAAGATTTTTAATTTTACGCACAGTCATGCGTGACTTTTCACGGTCAATATTTTCTCTGTCTGGACTTTCTTCTTTTATTAAGTAGGGATTTGGTTTTTTCAAAGTGCTTTTCTGTAAAAATTTTTATGTTTTTTTTAAATTTAATTAAAAAGCTAGCACAATTATTTGCCTATTTATCACTATTCTAAGATAAAAATGAGCTTTTAATGGATCTAAATTTTTAATTGGATTGAAAAAAGAGGGAAAAAGATTCAGTACGAGGTAAAAGTAGAAACTTTCAAAGAAAAAAAACTACTACTATAAAATACTATAAAACAAGGTATTTAATGCAAGTGCAATTAAATAATTAAAATTTACTTGTGAAGGAAGTCATGCTTTTAAAAATAATTAAGCTACTATTTTTTTATTTTTTAAATGCAGGTGTATTTTTTTATATCCTACAAACTAAATTCATTCTGAAATTCAACACACTTGGATAAAAAGTATAGTAGTATGAAAAAAAACAGGAAGAAAGTAAAATTGTTGTTTATTGTCTTGCATGTCAGAGACGTCCTTTCCATTAATAGTTCTTGTACAAATGAAAATCGGACTAATTCTGGCGTCATGTTCAAGTAACGTCATTAACTTACTTTGAATTATTTTTTTTTTTTATAGAAATATAGAGATAAATTAAGATAAGAGAACATAAAAACATACATACGCTTTATTTAAAACTTATTCATTTTCATGGTGGAACAAAAAAGACACAAAAAATTAAGGTTTTTTTTGGTAAAATTGCCTCATAATAACTTACAACTTATTTTTAGGCACATTACAGGTAAGTAAATGAAACAGTGAAATGTAACATAAAAAAAAATTTGAACGAATAAAATGTGCAATTTTTGCTGTTGACACATAAATTAATTTAATTTAATTTTAAAATTATTTTAAATGCATCATAATTGGAACACGTTTGTCTGGGGATAGCATTTTTTTTTGATGTGTGAAAACAAAAAAACCACATAATTTGTACATATGAAAAATGTGATGATGGTTAATGGATTAAATAAATAATACTTGGCAAATTAATGAATCCATAAAATTTAAAAGATAATTTCATAACCCTTCACTCAGCAAATAACCAATTTGATTGAATGATAAAATTTTGAATTTTAAACAAAATTGAGACCAAACAATTTTTCCTGAAATTTAATAAGGTATAATATTTGCGCACTTTTGCGAGGGAGAATCCCGATTTTTGCATCAATGTCTCGATTCCTGGTTTGTCCCGAAAGTCCAAAAACTGACCTTACTTTTACAAAAATTTCCCAAAATTTTGTCCTTGATGAGCATACAGATCGATAGAAAATCAAAAAATACAGCGTCTTGTACCTGCGTTTTTTGATTGGATCCTCAAGAGGGCACTGAGAACTGATTTTGTGATTTACACGAAAAAAATAGGTGAAAAACAGCAATAAACTAGAAAGTCGGAGTAAAAGTCGTTGATCACACTGCGAGGGTGTCGGGGAAAGCCCTTGGGGTCCGAAAAATCCCACCACGAGACATTCGAGGTGTTTGATAAGGTCCTTGATAATTACAATTAAGGTAAAAATGAATAGTTTTTAATTGTCCCGCTTTTTGCTTTCAAATCCCGATTTTTTATTTCACTAGTCCCGATTTTTCATCAAAAGTATGCTGGTATGCTTAAATTTAAATTTATTTTTTTCACTGATTGGCATCTTAGGGTTAATTCAATAACTGTATAATTATTTTGGATAATTATGTGGGTAAAGTTCATTAAAGTTTAAATGAAACCCAATACATTTAATTATTTTCAACCCTACACTCATATTTCCTTTCACTTCAATTTTTTTCATCGAAAACTCATCAATTTCAATTTTTGCATCACAATCAATATCATCCGAATCATTAATTTTTGTATAAATACTTTCATTCTTTCGTTCATATCACATTTCACTGTTTCAATTAGTATTCGGTTTAATTACATGAAAATTCGAGGAAAAAGATTCATATTTAATTAAAACAAAATATTTTTGTTGCATACTTTGCAAATATGCAGTTTTATAACAAAATTTTTATTAATTTTTTTTGTGGTTATTTTTTTTAAATTCTACATTTATATGGCTATACAATAAATAAGTTAGTGTTTTTTTTCATCACACGAAAACATAAATTCAATTTGATTGAATATCTGGTTGATGCAACATTTGTTTGATTGTCCATGAAATTGTTTACATATTATTTTGAGTTAATAAAGATAAATACTGTTGCGAAAATTCACATGAAAATAATTCAATTATTAGATATATATTTATATATATGTGGGCTTGATTAATATGCATAATAAAAAAAAACATTGAAAAAACTTTAAAGGACAATCAATTTAAATATTTCAAGGTTGCATCAAATTGCCTTCAATGAACTTCTTAGGTACGGTATGAGTAGTGTCTGTATTTAGTTCCATAAGGCAAAGTTCCAGTTGTGGTGGATGAGTAACTGTATCCACCTGGGCCTCCGTATGATGAAGTACGGTCACTGCTGTATGAATAGCCACCTGGACCACCAGTGCTACGACGTTCAGTGGTTGATGAGTAAGTATTCGTGGTTGTTGGTCGTGAATATGATGAATACGGATTTGAGCTGCTTGAGCTAGATGTCCGTTCGTTGGTAGACTGGTAAGAATAAGAATAAGCTTCTTCAGCACGTCTTGGAGCACCATAAGAATCAGTTACAACATAATGGCGTGGCGTCTGTACATATTTTTAGAAAATTTATTTTTAAACCGAGTTTATGGTTCTCTAATTTAACGGTATTGTTCTAATTTATTATGACATTAAAGTCAAAATATGCTTAAAAGTTGCATTGAATGTGAAAGAATTTTTTCAATCTCAAAGTTTGTTTAATTTCATCAAAACAAACAAAGAAAAAAGCAAAAGAAAAAGTAAAAAGAAAATAAAGTAAAAATTAAATTTAGATAGCTATCAGAAATTGAAACATGTTTGATGTTTATATTTTTTTACCGCTTATTTTTTTTTATTACAAAAAACTTTTGAAATTACTTGCTCGTACGTTGAATTCAAAAGAAAATTTATAATTGAATGAAAAATTTGAATTTGTTCTATGTGAAAAGTAAAAGTGTGTGTAGAAAGTAAGAAATAAGAAAAAAAGTTTATTTGAAAAATCTTGTATTAGTTCCAAATTTCACCGCAATTGAGAGATGGCGCTTATGCTTTTTGGGTTACATTGCCCAAAAAATATGATTTGAATATTTTTGTGAAATTTTTAATAATTTTGATGATGAAATCTAGTGTGATTGCAAAATATGAATAAATAATACACAAATATCGTTTCACCACAAAGCTTTATTGAAGAAAACACACTCAAAATTACATATATTTTTTTTTATACATAAATTGTTTATTTAACTGTACAACACACATCTTAAATTATATTTTTTAAAAAAAGAAAATTCACAAGCAAAAAGAAAACCACATTACGTTAAATTTAAAATAAAATTCAAACGGTAAACAACGAATTAACAACCCACACACAAAAATAAAATTATTTTTTTTCATATTAAAATTAACCTGGTTTTAACATGAAATTCTTAATCAATAGTCTGTTAAAATTAAGTTAAAAACTAATTAAATTAAATTATTTAACTTGTTAAAGTAGGAGATTTTAACTGATCAATTTTTTCGTCGATTGTGGGGAATGAACTACTTTAAAACCTTAAAATAATAACTTTTTTTGTTCGTTTTAATCAAATTTAAAAAAAAAAAATTAAAACATGAATTAAATTTGATTAATTGTTAAATAAGCTTTTTGTCTCAAAAAACATTTAAGCTGGTCGTTCGTGTGGGTTCGTTTTGGCAAAACACTATGCGGCTCATCAAGCGAATTACATTTAAATGAAAAGTAAAAGAAAAGTGGTTTGATTTAATTGAAAAAAAAAATAAAAATAGGGATTTTATTGTCTAATAATAAGCATATCCTGGTTCCTTAAAATACAGATGGCGTTTTTGTTCTTTAACACCAGTTGTGCCATGTAAACGTGGCAAAATCAAGTCCATACTGTCAGATGATGTTGCCATAGCACGAGTACCACCAGCTTCCCGTACATACTCTTGACGTTTGACCTCATTCAAAATACGTTCACGATTCTTCTCACGTGTCGATACATATGGCTCCAATGGTCGTAATTTTGATTCGGGCAAAGGCAAAATTTGTTCACGACTCACTTTTTCCAAGATACTTCGGCGTTCAGCATGTTTGGGTTGGCGTTTACCCCATGCTGTAACTGGATCAGCAATTAGAGCAGGACGTGGCACAAATGGCACCTTTTCCCATGGTATTTCACGTCTCTGTTAAAGTACACAGGCAATGAATTTGTGTGTCAGTACATGTGAGAGAGAAAGAGAGAGAGAGAGAGAAAACAACTACATCAACCAATTCGGATCAAATTTATATTTTAAAATCGCTATCTACCTTAACTTTAATGTCAAAAGAAAATTCATTTAAAGGACATGTCCGAATTTAATACGGATTTATGTCTCTTTAATCAAAAAATAAAAGTTTTAGAAAAAATTGCTAACAATAATTTTAATTTATAACTGTAAATTTTATACATTTCACTCATATCGATAAAAATGAGGTTATCAACCTTCAATATAAAGATAAAAATAGATTGACTGGAAAATTTTCAATGAAAATGGTCGAATAATAAAAGTCAAATATAACTTCCCAAATTTGATCACTTGATTACCAAGGCGAGTTTTCTTGAAATTGATTTTTGATTGAAATATGTATTGAATTTCGTTGGATTTTAAATGAGATACCATAAAATATAATATTTTCAATGAAAACTTCTTGAACTCGAATATTCCTAGTATAAATTACATTTTTTTCGCATGTATTGAAAAGAAATTGGAGGAGGATCACTCTAACAATAAAAATTATCAGTAACTCAATAAAATTTAACAATTTCTTACCGCGTGGATAATTTCTTGGTGGTCCTTAATGTAATTCATATTCCACGTTTCTCTATTGAGATCAAGATATGGCTTCGCATAATGTGTCTGAATTGAAATTGAAATGACAATAAATCGAATGCAAAAAAAAAATGTTAAATTTAATTCAAAAAATTTTAAAAATTAAAAAGAAAATTAAAACCAAATCAAAATAAAATTCCCACCAAAATTGTAGAAAGAGTTTTACTTTGATTCGGTTTTGTTTCCATAAACACTTTTAAAATTTATTGAATTGAATTAACATTTTTTTTTTCAACTAATTGTATCAAATTGATACATTTCACGCTTGAAAGAGAAATTTAACCGAAAATATGTTACTTTGATACATTTCTATGGCAAAACTCTTAATACAAAATTTACACAATTGATTATCTTTACATAGATATTTAATTTTAATAATAAACGAGAATCCTTGTCTCGTTAAAGTTAAAATAATAACAATTCAGGGATGAAAAGATAAAAGATTGGAATATTAATTACTGTAAAATACAAAATTCATTTATCCATGAAAGGTTTCTTTGTAATTGTTTCGAAAATAGAAACAATTAAAGTTATTTTGGTTTGGATAATTTGAAATTTTGATTCACACTGGTCAAATTTCTGTGAAATCAATTTAAATTCACACTAAAGCCTTTAATTTTGTGCAAATTCTACCCCGCAGTATCAAAGAGTCCTTTTGTGCTCAATCGAATTCATTTTAGCAAATCATAAAAAAAATGTTTCAATTCAAGACGCAAATAAAAAAGTAAATTGATTATTCTCAAATTTTAAGTCAGCTGTCATGTAATTCATAGAAATCATTTAAGTTAAAATTCTTATTTGAACTCGATTTGGCTATATCAAATATTTCTGGTAATCAAATGACCTATCAAGGGAATTCAATAAGCTCATTTTCATTGAAAATTATCATTTTTTTTGGTTTCGATTATCATTTACATTTAAAGTAAAAACTAGTTTTAAATAAGTTGCAAAAATGACGCATCAATGAAATCACCACTAAATTCGAAACGCACTAATTGACTCATTCGAGGAAATTCATGATGAACATTGTTTTTGTCAATAACATTGAATTATCTCATTTTCTTTGTAATGACCGATTGAGAAGTAATTAAAATGATTAACTATAAATAAAAATTACAAACAATAAAAAATGATGCAATAGAAATTTTGGCAGGTGGCACGTGTGTAAATAATTGTAATAAATATAGAATAATGAAACAAACAACAAAATCGTACAAAAACACATGAGCACAATACAATTGAAATTTATTTATTGTCATTTTTTATTGTCAAACAATAGCTATTTTGATATGAACAAAAAAAATCAAGTCATTCAAAAGGTAGAAAGAGCACAACAATAAGACTAAAGAAAAGCTTATTTTAACGAATATTATTATAATACTTTTATATAAGGTCACATCTCAAAAGTGTATGTCCCAGAAAGTGTCGCTACAGCCTTTATGGGCCATCTCAGACCCATAGTTTCTTCTGAAACTTTATCTTATTTTTACCGGCCGAGGTAGCCTCATCATTAGAATTTTTGATTTTCTTATAAAAAAATAGAGTTGCCGAACAACTTTTGGTTCAAAATACCGGTTTTTCAACAAAAATCAAAAAATTTCCACAAATTTTCCGGAAAATTAAAAAAAAATATATCACCAAAATCCACTCAAAATAAGCTACAACTTTGCCGAAGACACCAAAGACCTAAGACGAACTTGAAAAAAAATTTTTTTTCCATACACACGAATTTTCTTATTATAATACTTTTATATAAGGTCACATCTCAAAAGTGTATGTCCCAGAAAGTGTCGCTACAGCCTTTATGGGCCATCTCAGACCCATAGTTTCTTCTGAAACTTTATCTTATTTTTACCGGCCGAGGTAGCCTCATCATTAGAATTTTTGATTTTCTTATAAAAAAATAGAGTTGCCGAACAACTTTTGGTTCAAAATACCGGTTTTTCAACAAAAATCAAAAAATTTCCACAAATTTTCCGGAAAATTAAAAAAAAATATATCACCAAAATCCACTCAAAATAAGCTACAACTTTGCCGAAGACACCAAAGACCTAAGACGAACTTGAAAAAAAATTTTTTTTCCATACACACGAATTTTCTTAACAAAATGTGGATACATCGACTATAAATGAAAAGTGTATTCCAAAAATTATTAAGTCGTTTAAATTGTTTGGTTAGGTTCTTACTTTAGATAATTTTACGAAAAATAAAACTAAAAAGTCAAAAATAAAAAAAAATATAAAAAAAAGATGATAAAAAGCGTGTTTTTTTTCCTTAAGAAGTTATTAACTTCTAAAATAAACTTTTATCAGGAGGGGTGGTGGCTAACTAAAAAGTAAAAAACAAGAAGTTTTCAAGCAAAATAAAATATTTGTGATAACAGCTTCACAAAGTTTTTAAAAGTTGAATTTTTTTTTAGTGTGATTTTGCTATGTGGGAAAAACCTACGGTCAAACAGTGATATTAATTCTTCTTGTTAATACTCAAAATTCAACTTTTAAAAACTTTGTGAAGCTGTTATCAGAAATATTTTATTTTGCTTGAAAACTTCTTGTTTTTTACTTTTTAGTTAGCCACCCCCCTCCTGATAAAAGTTTATTTTAGAAGTTAATAACTTCTTAAGGAAAAAAAACACGCTTTTTATCATCTTTTTTTTATATTTTTTTTTTCTTAAAATAGAATTTCATATTAAAATGCGCATGTCATGCAACAGTGTTGCAAAAATTTTAAATATTTCATTTGATTGGGAAAAATTATGGTTGAAAAATGTCTCTTTCAAATAATTCAAATTTCAAAATTACTTTCAGATAAGATTTTTTCGTACGTCGAAATTTCATATTTGGATATTTGAGACCCTGAAAGCGAATTTAATCCAAAAAAAACAATTTTTTCCTACGTTTATGATCAAAACCAGGAATTTCTAAAAAATATGACTCCTGAAATTCGTTTCACTGTGCTCAAAACTCAGAAAAAAAGTAACTTTTCGATCATGATCTCAAGGTCTATCATAATAAAATGATTTATTTAACATAAACAATTGAATCAATAATAACAGATTTAAATAAAAAAAAAACAAATTAAGAGTTTAATTGCGTCAAATACCCAAGAAATTAAACAAAACGTGGGTTGTAAATACTTTTTAATATAAATAATTTTCCGTTTATTTATTTAAAAAAAAAAAATTTACAAGTAATTTTCACACACATTTTCATTCTCATTCCTGACAAAAACAACAAATTCTCAAAATATGCAATAAAATTTTCTTGAAAATTCACGATTTTTGCGCCATTATAATTTTAACGGCAATTTAAACATGTGTGTATTTGTAACATGATATCATTACGTAATTAAAGTCTAAATTTAGAGTGATGTCAATTTGTATAGAATTTTTATAATTAACGGATATTTGATTAAATTTTTAAAAAAATTTGATTTTAAATTAATTTAAATTATTACAAAAAAGAAAAAAATGAATAATGATATTGGATGATTATTGACTATTTACTTAAATAAGGAATGACAGGGAGACAGTCAAAACAGATGCAAACGTGTTCCAATTTCTTCAAACTTATATTGTTTGTTCAATTAAAAATTAATTAAATATGATTAATTACACATTAAATTGATAAGGGGATAAAAACAGTTACTATTCTACGTTGATTAACTTTTTATTTTTTTCAAATCTGTGATTTAAATTAACAAATTGTGACAAATTATTAACATTGAAATGTTGTAATAATTTAATAAATATAATAATAATAAATTAAATAAAAATTAGGACAGATTCCACCACAAAATGTAAACCTTCAATGCAAGTGTGATTCAGTGTGCTTAGCCTTGAAAAACAACGTTTTACATTTCATTTCATTTCATTGAAAAATAAAAACTATAAAAAATTGAAAAACATTCTGAAAACTGTTTTTTTTTAAATTTTTTTGAACAAGGTGATAATTACAAATGTTGAGAAATATTTTTTGGATTAATGTTTTTTTTTTGTGAAAACACTGAATCACACTTTTATTTTTAAACATTGTTGTTGTTTTTTTATAACACAAAGATAAATAAATAATAAAGGTTGGAAAAAAAATAAATAATAGAGTGGGAGAAAGAAATAATAATAAAAATAAATTAATATTAAAAGCAAAAATTTTTGATGAATTTTCTTTAAACGATATTTCACAATAAATTTTATGTTTAATTTTTTTGTTTTCTGGAAATTTTTAAACACTGGACCATGGAAAGTCAAGTGATCAAGTACGTGAAAGGATTTCATCATTGAAATTTTTTCATTTTAAAAATTTCCGGCTATTCCTCTTGGAATGTAACCTAAGCGAGAGATGTTTAAGTTAGAATCACCATTGTCAAGGTTAAAAGGAGGCTCCTTAAAATTCATCAGAGCTTCCGACAAATTAAACGACAAGGAATTGAACTGAAGGATCAAAAGGATTTTAAGGTTGAAAAAGAATAAGAAAGGGTTAAAAGGGCTCATGTTCAAGATTTAGAGTTGCTCATCATAGCATATGTATGGAAATTTGAATTTCCTAAAGATGAATCGCGTCAGTCTCTTTTGGATTCTTGCAACGCGTTCCATATGGGACTTGTAATAAGGCAACCAGATGACCGACCCATACTCTAGTTGTGACCTCACCAAGGTGTAATATAGCAATAGGATAGCCTCAATGTTCTGGAAGCTCTTGGATGTGCGTATGACAAACGCAAGTGTTTGGTATGCTTTCTTGGTAATCAGCTCAATATACACGTTAAAAGACATATAGGGGTCAAATATGATACCCAGGTCCTTGAAGTTGGAATCCTGGTTGACTGGTAAGTTTTCATATTAATTCGCGTGCTGAACATTAAAAAACCTCCTAGAATACGTCTTTCTGGCACAGTTTGACGGAATTATGAGCAAACCATTTGGTTTAAACCAATCGCAAAAAGAATTGAAGTTATTTTGCAGTTGGATGGTTTCAGTGAAATAATTGATTACTTTGAAGTCATCCGCCAATGCAGAGCATCTTGTTTTTTTTTTTTTTTTTTTTGTTGTTTTGAATTCCATCGTGTTGATGATATTGTCTTATTCATTTTCATATTAACAGTGGAGGGCCTAGATTGGATCCTTGCAAGATATAATTGAGGAAATATTCAACTGTTCATGACTTATAATATGAAATTTAAAGATTCCTTTGAAAACTTGTCAGTAGCACGTCAAAGCCCTTAAATGAATATTTTTAACCATGAGTCCTTCAAAAAATCTGAAGGTGTCGTCAGAAAGAAATATTTGCTTTGCTTCAATGGAACAAGATGTTCTATAAAAATATTTATTGGTTGCATTAATTCTATAGATTTTTGAAGATTTGAGCACATTCTTAGTTCTAAGGGCTGATACTTCTCTAGAGTCTGTTTGCAAAAAAAATTTCATTTTACTGCAATGAACGCTTTATTGATAAAACTATAAAAGAACCACAAAATCAACATAAAGCATCAGACAATTCTGAAATTAATAGAAATGCAGCTCACTCCCATTCAGAAACAGCAGTCAAAAATTTTCAATATATGTCAGTTAATTGAGATCACACAGGTGTGTTTCATATTAATTTTATTTTTCATTTTGACATGTTTATGATAAAAAAAAGTCGAAAAATATTTCAAAGAAATTTCTGGAGATAAAATATTTTGAATTTTCCATTTAAATGTGTAAAGTGTGTCTCGATCTGATAAAAGTGACTTCAAAAGCCAAATTTTATTACATTTTTTTGTTGTTATTTTGCTTTCACATTGAAAGAACCTTTTAAAATGTTGATTTAAATTCAATTTATATTGGCATTAACACTCACTTTTCGTAAATCACTGTTTTTTTTCTTTTTTCTCCTTTCAATGTGTACAATAAATTTTTGCATTGGCGTCATAACAAAATAAATTTATTCTACAGTTTTTTTGAAAAATTTTTGCTTTTAATATTATGTATAAAGAGAAAATATACAGATTTTGAGGTCTAAAAATAAAATAAAATAAAATAAAATCACATTACATTTTCATCACACTGTTATTATTTTGAAAAAGCAAAACATTTTGTGATTTTGCAAGTTTTTCATATTTCGTTGAAAATTTTAATTTAATAATTTTTCGTTTTTTAAAATGAGATTAAATGTTTCAGAAATAATTACACGACATTTTATTATTTATTATTATTATTTATTTTATTACTTTAAATTATATTCCAACACAGTTAACTTTATGGTTCAAGTGAAATTTGATGTGATTTTATTTAATTTTTTTTCTTTTAATCATCCATGTTTGGTCAGGAGATTGGAGGGAAAGTTGCTCATAATGTAACTTAAATTTAATAAGAAAAAATATTTTTTGTGTGTGTGCTTACCGTCACTGAGTATGACGAGATGGTTGGTCGTGAGTATGGCCGACGAGTTGTATAAAAATCAGTTTCATAAACCATTTTGACTTTTTTTTTTGTTAAAAAGATATTTTTTTTCACAAAATTCTTTCTTTAATTAAATCGATATGCTTTTATTTTTTAATTCTTATTTGATTTCACAAGTAACACTGTCTTTATCTTAGTGATTTGTGGAAATATATCTATAATAATAAAATATAAAAAAAATAATTAACTAAATAAGGTATTTTATTTAAATTTTATAATTTATTCACTTGACGGTTTCGAAAGAGATGAAATTAAATGAAAATCGGATGAATGTGTGTTCACTTAACGCCGGTCGAAGATGTTCTGCGCACTGTTATAACGATGATTTTCTTTGCATTCGGAGCGCTAAAACCGTCATTTATCGTTTTATTCAAAAAGTAATCTTTTTTTTTGTGTTCTGTGTGTTGTATGTTTATTTTAATCTCAGTCAGGCGAGTACAGTGGTTTCAAACCTGTGTATACATTTTCATATTTATATTTTTTTTTCAAAAATAAATATTATTTTCATACGCTCACTCATTTTGTGTACGTTAAATTTTTGAATTTTTTTGCTTTGTTGGCCAAATTCCAAGAAAATATTTTTGGAATTGTTCTCACTCACCATTAAATGTAATGTACGAGAGGATGTTTTAAATAAGGTGGATGTTTATAAAAAAAATGGTATATAATTGTCTGATTGTGTCATACTTGAGCTGACCAATTATTTTAAAGTAATTAAAGAAAAAAAAGTAACGTCATTTAAAACTTTCTTTTTGATGTTTTCTATGAATTTGACTGAATTGAGTCTCGACACCTCTTTTATTGGGTTCCAATCAGACTAAAATTCATCAAAATAAGGAAAAAATTTAAATTTGACATGATGAGTTAAGTTAAGGCTCCCATTTCGGTACTCCAGTTCAATAGTGATCATGCTTTGTAAAACGCAGACTGTACTCAATTTGTTTTTCAAAAGAATGGAAACTGATAATCACGTCATATCATCTCACAAAAGAATTTTTTTGTATCTCTTAATTTCCATTGATAAAAGTGGCAAAATCGTATTTAACGTTCATTCTCACTTCAATTTGCAACGGTGTTGCACTGAAAAACCAAAATTCAATTAAAAATACCTTGTGGTCACCATAATCTCGAGGAAAAATTTCTAACAATAAAATTTATTTTTGTGTTCTTTTAATTTTAAGTCCGAGTCATCATCGTGTCATTCATAATAATAATAATTATTGTCTATCTCAACTCATTTTCTTTTAACTGTGCGAGTCTCACAATGAACAAATGAAAAATTTCGAAATCAACACCCAAAATGAAAATTAAATGACTCAAACGTATTTTTATTTACGTGTAGGCATGATATGATAAATAAAAATAAATACAAATTTAAACGATACACAAAAGTATGCGTAATACGAATATTTTTGGAGAAAAAAATCTTGGAATTTTCATTTTTTACCAAGGTGTCTCATTCACAATGAAAATAAAATCTGATTGGGTTAGAATTGAAAATAAACTGTGGAATTTTTATAGATTCGTATGCCATTTCTTTTAATTTTTTATTTTTACATTCAAAATTGCAAGTAAATAAGCTATAAAAGTTTTCTGGGTTAAAACATTTTACATCTAAACAATAAATAAATCATAAAATCTCGTATGTTGTTCCATTAAAATGACTATGCACTTTCATTACATTTTGGCTTTCAGCCTATTTTTTTACTGTTAATTTTAATTGTTGTGCTTAGTGCATTATTGTCATTGTCTTTGATGATGTAAAATTTGGCAAAGTACTTAATGAAGTAGGAGTCGATTTTTTTAAGTGCATTTTAGGTTGATTTATTAAAATATTGGGGTTTTCTGGGCACTATCACACTGGGTGTTGTCCGAATGTACATAAATCTGTTTAAATATTTGCAGTTAACCTTCAAATGCATTAGATGCCATATGAAAATGGTTTGACAATCACGTTTTTAAAAATTCAAAATTCATTACGGTCTCTGAAAATGCACTTTTCTTGAAAATGCCGGTATTGTGCGCGGTCATGCTGTCCGTCCGTTTTTGTCAATTTCAAAATGGCTGACAAACCCAAAATGGCGGATTAACCCAAAATTGCCGACTAACTAAATTAGCGAATTCTTTACATAGAAATGCGCTGGTGTATATCGTTCACGATCACGTTTTAATTTTTTAATTTTCAAAAAATTTTTTAAATTGAAATTCACAAATAAAAAAACTCACCTCTTATCTCTTCTAATCTCTTAAAATCATATTCCATTAAAATTTTTCCCATCAAATTGAAAATGATGAGACTCCACGTTGAGTTCACGTGTCCATGTTATCAGTCATCAATTACAAATATGCCGCACTAACCCATATGCACGCAATTATCATACCTCAACTATTTTACAACCCAAAACATATAAAAATTCTCCTTCTTATTCTTAAAACATATGATTAATGATTTGTTTTGAGTTTCAGTTACCATGGCAATCAATTTTCTGAATCGGTTACCTTGTTAAACAAATATTTTATTTCACATACAACATTTTTTTTATTTTTAATTTAAATTTCAATTAAATGCATTAAAAAGTGTAAATATGGCAAGAAATTTCAATGGATTCATTTTAGCTCAAGATCCAAAGCCAACTGCGTTGAAAAAGGCACAAAGTGTAAATAAATCAACGTCAAATGGCAAACCAAAATCACTTTTACAAGAAAATTTGTCTTTAGTAAAGGCTGAAACGAAGAAAATTTATGGAGGTAGTAGTGGCACAACGACAAAAGTAAGTAATGGAAAAAGTACAATTAGCACAAAAAAACCATTAAAAGCAACGAAAGAGGTGAAAACAAGTACATTTGCAAACACAAAACCAAAACCAAATTTTGTTAAAAGTAAGGATAGTTCTAGTAATGGAAAGAGTGAGACCAATAAGCCAATTATTCATTTAAGAAGTAGGAGTAGGACATTAGAACCACATGAAATTGTGTTATTAAAAAACCCGAATAATACCGAGGAGCCTGGTGTTTATGTACCACAAGGAGATTCAATTGAAATTGACATTAAAAAAGATGAGATTGAGCCAAAAGAGGATTCCGATCCAAGTTATGAATCGGATTTTGAAGAATACGAATCAGATTTTTCAGATGAATCAAGTCAGACAAATGGAACGCAAGAAAGTGAGACTAAAACAACAGATAATGAAGAGCACCTTGAAAATGAACCGGAAGATGACGATTCAACAGAGCAATCTGAGAATTTTACGACAGCTATTGAAATCGTTAAGCCAATCGACGCATCATACAAAAATAGTTTATCAAGTCAAAAAAAATCAAGTGGCTTGTATGAAAGAAGTTATGAGATAATGAAAAAAATCACATTAGATCACATGTCCTATGAAATATACGAAGCAACACCAGTTCCTTATCAAACATTCATGAAATTATACGGAAATAGTCATTCAATGCAAAATTCCACACAAACCGATACATTCACTAAATCAGCTGAAACACAAACGACAATTCATAAAAAAGTATCTGTATGGACGCAATTTCCGATTGAAATATCGACACAAACAGATTCAGGATATGATGAAAGTGCGATGATATCAATTGAAGACGATTCAAATAAAAGTGAGTGGATGGAAAAAACGTTACAAACATTATCGTATCACAAATCACCTGTTAATTTAATGGATTATTCATTTGATATGGATAAATTAAATGCATTTTTAATGAAATCACTCCCAACCATATCATCAATATTGGAGAGAAATATAAAAACTAAATCACTTCAATCAACACCACTTGGAATAAGTAAAGGATTCAAGGAAATGGATATCAAGAATTTAAATCGTGATAGCAATGTTTCACTTATTTATGCACATCCTGAAGTGCCTGACACATTTTTAACAGTACACACATCAAAAACATATGATAATTTTACACAGGAGTGCCTTGTTTGTATCTGGAACACGGCATTTCCAGATCCTATCAAAATTCTGTCATGCTGGAATTGGATATCGTGTTTATTGATAGTGCCGACAATGAAGACGGTGATCGTTGGAGGTGCTAAGGACGGGTAATTAAGTGAAATTAATATTTTGATGAAAATTTTTAATTATTTTACATTGAAGGGTTTTGATATGCTGGGATACTTTAGAGAGAGTTCAATGGAATCGGGCATTTCCTTTAAATTTTCATAATGCTCCATCAGTTGTTACAACATCAAGTGATAGCAGTGGTGCGCCTTATAGTGGAGAAATCATTTCAGTTAGATTTATTCCGTCAAGTCGAAGTGAAAATTTAAATCAAACATGCAAAGTATTGTAAATTTCAATTTCATATATTTTTATATCAATCAATTTTTTTTTTGTCAACAGATTTGCACACTCCACGAAGAAGGATTAATAATTCAATGGTCTCTTTTATATATGCAATCAACTGGCAACGATTCCCTAATTAAAGCAAAACTTGATCAGGGTGCTATGTGGTCAAAATTGAAACTAATTCAAACAAATTCAAATGTGATTATTACTCTGCCAACATTTAACGCAACAAGTAGTGAGAATGGTCTTAAAATAGAAACTGACCTTGAGAAAACATTCAAATATTTTGAAGCAGGCATTTACAATGACAAAGTCCTACAAAATATCTCGGAAATTGAAAAAACTAAAACGAAATATCATCTGATGTCATTGTCTGAGCGTGTCCTTGACTTTCTCATTGTAAATAATGAACAATTCGTCGTTTTAACAAATAAAAATTATCTCTACACATGTTCAATTGCAAATGAAGAGTCAAAATTGAAGAGGCTCAATGTAAATGCTGACAATGAGGCGTATGGAGTTAAAATGTGTCAAATTTCATTGGGACATCTCGCTGTTTTGTTATCAAATGCCATAATTAAATTCATTAATTTCAATAGAGAAAGTGCTCAAGAAATCTTAACACAATACCGAATGGATGACATATCAATATTTTCAACGATTTCCTTGCGATATGACACAATTTTATTTGGCTGTAGTGACAGACAACTGTTTATTAAAGCAAATGACAAATTAACGATTTTCAATGTAAATGAGGCGACTGAAACGTGTGTGACAGTGCAAGAAAATGTGAAATATTTTCAATTCATCAAAGGAATCGACAAAGACATGAAACTTGTAAGTCAAGGTGTAGTTTTTTTGTTTCCTGAAATTTCCGACCGTCTTGTAACTTTTTGAGAATGATTTTGAATTTAATGTGTCAATATTATTTGCTTTAGGGTCTGAAAATGTTTTATTTTGCCTTTTTTTGACTTTTCAGGACTTGACACCCATTTGTACGTGTGTATGTAAGGTCTGTAGAGCATACGGTGGCAATATCTCTTCTTGCCACTTCAATTGAAAGCCAAATTATTTAAACAAACTATATTCTGAATCAAACGGATATCTTCTTAAAACTCTTTGGGGTGAATTCAGTTTCAATTCAAATCTTTACGTGTTCTAATGTCGTGGGAAACTTTAGGAGAAATATTTTTTTTTACATGTATGAGATGTGATTTGTTTTGCCTATAAATTTTATTTCTAATTTAATTTTTGACATTGTATTTTGATTTTTTTTTCTTATTTGTATTTCTAGGCAATGCTTCTCCAAGATGGAACTGTGATAATTCATTTTTTAAAATAAATAAATAAATAAAATTCAAATAAAAAGTTTACACTTGAAATACAAAAGAACAAAGTTTTAAAATAAATATTTTTCTCTTAAAAAAAATAAGATGTTTGTTTCATTTTAAAAGAATTCATGAATGAAAAACTTTTAAACATAATCAACGATCAAAACATGTGGAAGCTCGTCATCATCAGTGTGACCTTGGAAAGGTCTAATTATAGATATTCAAAATATTTGTGTCTCATTGCCCAAAAACAGCAAATAAGATTTACTCTTTGAGCAAAAAGAATTACTCATCCACATAGCTATCACCTTTTTACCAGCATTTTTCTATAAACACCAAACCAAATAAATTTTGAACTAACGTCAATACAATTAACTGTTTAGCCCACTACAACATCGCTCTTTTACTGTACAAAGTCACGAATTTACAAGTATATACACACAAAAATTTCAGAGAAAACCTCATTCATTCAAATTTTATTTTTAGTCTATTTTTTTCTCACACTTGATTCACATGAAGAAAGCGACGCGCATGTATAAGTAAAACATATAATTGGTTACATTTTTGTTTCGAGTAACTGCGTATTTTAGTGTATTGAAATATATTGTTTTATTTACTGTAGCATAAAAATGTTTTCAAGTTCCATATAGTTCACTAGTTTAGGTCAAAAAGTAAACTCACACAAGTTACTCGCTCATTTGTTTTATTTTTTAATATTTTTTTTTGTGTGTAATTCAGTTAATTTTTACATAATCATCAAAAGTTGTCGCAAATTTCATCATTTTAATTGTGAATTAATCGAAGAAAATGTCAGAAAACAGCGTAAGTTTTATAAAATCTCTTAAAAATAAAATTAAAATAACGGAAATGAAATTTATTGGCAATAAATCTGCTCAAAACAGACTTCAACGGCACCGGTGAGACGAGGCAGAAAAATTGATGCGAGTCTAACGGAAAAATTCAATAAACAAAATTGCAAATTACATTCAACTGCTTCGCTGAAACGACGAAATGAATATGGAAAACCAAAGAGTGGAAGTCTCACAGAGATGAGAGGTCAAAAAGCTAGTATTGCAGTATTTCAAGATGTGCTTCAGGTTTGTGAACAAATTGACACTGATGGTGAGCCGTACAACGATGAAGGGCACAAAGGAATTTTATTTGGGAATCTTTTTCAAGTATGTGTGCAACTAAAATTTATTTATAATTTTAATTAATTTTACATAATTTTAAAGATTTACACATTAATTAACGACAAATTAGTGGGACTTTTACTTAGAGCCAGAAAACATTCATATGTTGATTTTGAGGGTGAAATTTTATTTCAAAGATACCATGATGATACACCGATTTTTTTGACCGACACAATTGAAAATATCCGGAATGATATTCGACAGAAACAGAATGAAATTAAAAAACAAATTGCTGATAATCCAGTGGCGACAACCTTATTATAAAAGTAGTTTATTTTGTCTCTGAATTATCTTGTTGTAGTATTTTTATTGTATTATTATTTTTTTTCTTTTTTTTTTGAATTTAATGTGTGAATGATTCATAATTGGATTTATTATTTTTGTTTTTGTGCACGTAATTAATGTTATTGTAGAGGAAATTAATTAAATACAAATATTGAGATATTTTCGTTAAAATGAAATTTTTTTTCGCAAATGCCCCGAATTCCATAGTTATTTGTTCATGTCAATTATTAACAAAATAAATTAAATAAAATGTAAAATAAATTTAAAAAATTGAAACCATTCTTTTATTTGCAAAATGGAAATTTTACTGTTGAATTCAATTTACTTGGGAGCTGTCATCAAACATCATGGAATCGACCAATTGCAAAGACAACTGTGGTAAAGTGCTCAAAAGCCTCAAAATGATATTTTTTTTCTTAAAGGCTATTTTTCAAAAATTAACGGTAAAATTTCAAATTTCTGTTTTTATCTCAACCACAAATCCAATAAAATCTTTGAATTTCCTGACGTCAAGTACGAGTAAATCACTTAATTTGATTCGAGGTTCTGACGCGTCATGACGTGTCACCGCACCGACAAAAAAAAATATAGTTTTTTCCTCTATGTCGGAAATAGCCTTGAAATATGAAAATTTAAACTATTCTTGAGTCAGCTGTGCCGTCATATATTTATATATATTTTTTTTAAAATTTTATTTGTATTTTTAATGACAAAAAGTGTCTTTTTTAACATGAAAATTCATTTATTCGGGGGAAATAAAATAAACAAAAATAAACTTTGAATCGCCGCTGACATGATGAAGTTGAGCCTGACTTGCCTGAAAAATTTTACATGGAAAAGGTCGTTGATGAGTATACAGATTGATAGAGAATCAATCTTCTTGTATCCGGGTTTTTCGATTGGACACTCCAGAGGGTGTGATTTACACGAGCAAAAAAGTTGTAAAACAACAAAAAAAGAAATTCAGGGTAAAAGTCGTCGATGCAACTGACATTAGGGTCCGAAAAATCCCTCCTTAAGGCTGACAAGGTGGCTGATGAGGTCGTTGACAATTTCAGTCTAGTAAAAAATTTATAGTTTTTAACTGTCCCACTTTTTGCTCTCAAATCCCGATTTTTTATTTCACCTGTACCTGGTATGCCTCAGATGTCCATGTAACGGATTCACCTTTCTCGATTTTCCACTTCAATTTCAGACCAAATTAATACAATAGTCAATAGTTCACTTGAAAGTTATCATGAGCAAAAAATTATTGAATAACTTGAATAAAATTCCTATTTTAAACATAACATTGCAAGTTTCTCTCTTATCAATAAGATAATTTTCATTATTTTCATATTATAATTTAAAATCAACATTTATTTTAATATCAGAAGAAAAAATGTATTTATTTTACTATTATTATTATTATTAAAATTATTTTCTTGTTATTATAATAATAATTTTCAAACAACTTGTAAATACACTGAGAAAATATTATTTTATTGGCCATTTAGATGGTTAGTTGAGATTTGAAATTACCATAAATGGTATGTGTTGTAACTTTTTTTTTTGTAAATATTTATTTAAATTTTCCACATTTATGTAATTACAACATTAAGATTTTTTTTTTTTGTGTTTTATTTAGTTAAATTTTTTTTTTGATTTTAGTTTTAAATTTCTTTATAATTTAAGTAGTTTTATTTGTGCTTTAAAGTATTTTATTTTGATTGTTTTTTTTTTTAATTCATTAATTTAAATTTTAAATTGAAAGCATGAAAAGTTTAAAGGTGGATTATTTTCTTGTTTTCCTTAAATGCTAAAAGTTTAGTTTTAAATGTAATTTAACTTTGAGATTCCATTCGACTTCGTGCTGTTGCCCTTGATTTGTTGTGAATTTCTTGTGTGCGTAATGTTATTCCAAAAATGTCTTCATGATATCGATTTTCATCCTTTTTTTATTTATTTTATGATTTGAAATGAAATGAAATGTGATAAAGTTAAAATATGAATTCAAATGAATTTCCTCACCCTCAATCCAAGCATAAATTTCTCAACTTCTGTCTCTGATTTCCTTTCTTTATTAGCTATAATTCGTCTATTGTTCCATTCAATTAAAGTTCATCAAAACATTTAAATTTCAAACATAAAAAGGGTCATAATTAGAACAAAATTTAAGTAAACAAGGAAGATAAGACAAACCTTAATGTTTGGTATACATGTTCAGCCATTGTCACATCTCCACAAACATAAATATGACCTTTTTCCTTTACAATCAACGAATATATGACATCTGATTCCTTTTTTGCAATATCTTGAACGTAGGTCTAGGCAAAACATTTTAAATGTATTACAAAGAAAATGATTGTTTATTTATATAAAATTTCATTCTATTACCTTGGGAATTTTCGGTTCTCGTGAGAGTGCTAAAAATACTCTATCTAACACACCTTCTTCTAACATTCTTGATTTTTCTTCGCTATATAAATCAACACTTTTTGTACGACATCCAAAAAACAGAAACACTTTCGGTGTCTATTTTAAAAGAATAAAAAAAATATTGATTTACAATACAATTTTTTGATGTTACCTTTTCGCCAGACATTTTAAGTGCATGCCAATGTTCCCAAAAACTCCTGAATGGTGCGATGCCAGTTCCAGGTCCAATTAAAATGACCGGGAGTGCAGGATCTTTTGGAATGTGAAATCCAACTGCACTTCTAACAAACAAGTGAATTTCGTCATTTTCCTTTAAATTTGCCAGATAATTTGAGCAGACTCCGTAATGTTCTGGACCTTTTCCATCTGGTATTTTTTTTTTTAATAGTAAAATGTCATAAAATTCAAAATCAAATAAAA
The DNA here is from genome assembly GCA_900002565.1 of Culicoides sonorensis. Classification (NCBI taxonomy): domain Eukaryota; kingdom Metazoa; phylum Arthropoda; class Insecta; order Diptera; family Ceratopogonidae; genus Culicoides; species Culicoides sonorensis. Next base: position 277,627 of record LN483480.1, on the reverse strand, counting down.
ATAATTTTAAATTATTATTTTATTTACCATCTGTTTTGTATGTAACTACGGCAACAGTTAAATGTATTTCATTTGGATGCTTGAGTGGTGATGAGGAAATGGAATAAAATCTTGCTGGCATAGGCACCAATTGAGCTACGAGAACAGATGCCGGTGGTTTACATGACGGAAATTGTTGTAAAACTTCAAATAAATTCGGGGTTTTGTAATAACGCCAATCCTCGTAAGCTTCCGGATCATTTGCAAGGGTATTGATGCCTTCTTCGTCTTGATCTTCATCACAACACGTTGCAAGGAATTGAAGGAGTTTCCTCGAGGGAGTCGTTGTGATATCCAAAAATCTCGTCAAAAGAGTTCTCAGAGAGCACGATGGGAGTTTTTCGTGTTTTGTCCATGCTTTGAAAATACCTTCAGGGTTGTGGTCTTCTTTCAAGACCTGGAGTTGAACAATTTCGTCAGGATCATCAACTCCAATTAACCGTCCGAGAATTCCATCAACGAGCTCTTTTCGGTTTTCAGGGAATATGCCCACATGATCACCAGGCTGATATTTCACGCCATCCGTTAAAATTTGCACTGCAATTGTACTTCTTTCATTTCCATTACTGTTATGCAAACTAATTGGCTTTAATTTCGCTGTACACACTCTTATCTCTCTATTATGGAATTTTGCCAAAGTGTCTTTCAACGAAAATGATTCACTCACTTTGCTGAATCTAACTGTGCTTGTTGTTATTGTTTCATTTTGTAATGCAAACGTCATTCCGGAATAACTGTCTTCGGAATCTAAGCAAAATGTATCACATGCAATGCGAAATACTTCAGGTGCCCATCGACGAAATTCCTGTTCTTGTCCACAAATTTCATCGCCAGTTGTCAATGGCATGATGCGTTCACCTCCAAGTTCCTCCAAAATATTATCAATGTATTTACCGAATGAACAAAAGTTCGGGTATGCCGATGATCCAAGTGCAAAAACAGCAAAACGCACATTCGATAGTGGACCAAAACTTTCAGAGGGAAAACTGTCAGCTAATGATCCACGTAACGAATCAAGACGATCAATTTGTTTCAATGGCTTCTTGATTGAAAGTAAATCTAATCGTGAGTTGACTTTAATGAATGTCTTTGAAACCGGACTTTTACATTAAAAGAAATTTAAATATCATATAATACAATAAAAGGAAAAGAAGAAATAAATTTTACCTAAAACTGTGATGTGAACTCGCTCCACCGTTTTCTTGTAACTTCATTTCATACAGCTCACGAGCAAATCCCTATCAAAAAAATTCTTACTATACAATTTAAATACAAAATCGCAAGATTATGAAAAAAAATTCAAAGAAAAATGTTTTGAAAAGTAAATAACCTTTTTATTCTGAGGTTAGTCCATACAAATATTTAAAATTCACAAAAAAAACCAACTAATCATAAAAATATTTTAGCATTTCCTCATTCAAGTTACAAACACTTTTTATCTCATCAAAAGAATTTAAAAAAAAGGTAAAAAGAAAATAATCACCTCTCCATTTTCAGGTGGATCACCATTACCAAAAGTTGAAGCTACGACCATTAACAATGCTTCATGCTCAATAGACGTAATATCATAATCGTCCATACAATAAATCTACGTAAATAAAATATTTTGACATTTTTATTAAAAAAAAGTAAAATTAAAATTATAATCACAAATTTAAATATTTATACATGTACTTGTGTGTTAACTTTTTAAATGGCAATATTTTGCTTACCTTAGCATTGAATGCGTGTCCCAATAACTCAACAAGTTGTTTGGCATAATGTTCAGATTTACCGGTTTCAGTGGCATACAATACAGTTGCTTTGATACGACGAGACAATGCCCGACCAAAAAGTTTTGATGTGAATTTGACAGCTCTATTATGAAATTGGAATAAAAGAAGATATAAAGAGGAAATGGAAATATTAAGAAATATATTTTGCTTTTTTTTGCTATTGAATTTTTTATTGAAGAAAGTGAGAAAAATTTTGTATTCATGATGGTAAGAAACTTTCTTATCATCGTTGTTCATCAAATAATAAAATTTATTTTCACATTTTTTCTATGATAATATTTTCTCAATTCTATTCGCACTTCATAGTAACTTGATTACATCGAGATTTAGTGATAATAATGATTTTCATGGTAGTGCTTGAAAGTACTATCACTTTTATTGAATCTTCTATAGTATATGAAATAAACAAGCTTAGATATTTTCACCGATTTATGTTTAAAACGTTTAGAAATTCAGGTACTTTGACTGCATAATTTGTACGATGAAAAAGCACAAAAATCATAACGTTGTTACGTGTAGTGAAGGATCTCTGACTGAGTTTCACAGACTATCTTAAATTTGGAACTTTTAGAGTGGTGTTCAACACTTTGTCAAAAAAAATCAAATCTGCAGCTTCTCGTCGGTCTATTAAGCTGTTAAGGTTGATCAGCATTAACCTTTGCCTTGTAAGGAGGTAAGTTGAATGGGTCTGACCATCCCAATTCTCTCAAAGCAAAAATTAAGAATCTTTTTTGGATTCATTTGATTCTGTTTTGTTGTCTAAAGGTGTGTGGGTTCCATGCAACGGTACTGTATTCAAGTAATGGTCGTACTAATGAGCAGCACATTTTTGAATGCTCGGTAACAAACTCATCACATTACACCATTTACTAGTCTATTTAAATCGTTTTGAAGGGCCATTTGATCATCGATGTTGATAATTGTCTTGTAGATTTTAAGATAAAGAATGTAATTAGAGTCGATGAATGTATTACATATTGAGTTGATAAACAAAACAAACAAAATAGGGCCCAGGTGGCTACCCTGTGGGATACCTGACAAAGGATGCCTATGACAATCTTCAGTTTCTTTTCACTTAAATATGACTTTATCCAATTTACAGTATTATTTGGCACCCCATAGTATTATAACTCATTTAGTAATAATGTAATATTGACTCTGTCAAAAGCTTTTTTAAAGTCTGTATATATTACATCTATTTGAGTCCCCTTTACCATTTTCTCTAAGAGGTGCTGTGAGAAGCACACAATGTTAGTTTCTGTTGATGAACGTTGACTAGATTGTTTAATATCGGGCTGAACTTGTCACATACTGTTGTGGGCGTCCGGACCTTGAGTCCGCCTGTCTGTCCATGTACCTGTGTCAAAATCAATCAAACACAATTCTCATGACAAAATTTTTATCAAATTCACTTAGAACAAAGCTTAAAACTCTTTATATAAAGTGTCTTGTATAAAAGTGAGAGTTTACATTGAATTTATCACTCATCATGGTTCTTATTGATAAGAGTGATTAAAACTTATAGATGATGTGCCATTGATCCCCATAATTTCATTTTACGATGAAATACTTTGCTTACAATATTTTTTTTTATTTTTAAAATTCAAGTTAAGATGATAACACCAAACCAAGATAAGATAACAATAAGATAATAATTTAAACGGAACGTGATAATAAATTTTGTTCAATAATCATAATAATTATGACAGTAAATCAGTAGGTTAAAAGATTTTGAGACAATCACATTGTCATTATTTTACTCATAATAAATTATTATAACAGTAATTACCGTAAATTTATGATTTTTTCGCTTCAATAATTTTGTTCACAAAACAATGTCTCGAGATAGTAATTTAATGAAATGGGTATTGAACATTTTCGTATTTGTGGTGATTTTCTTCAATCAATGTTCAGCTTATCGAATATTTTGTTTATTCCCAACACCAGCTACAAGTCATCAAATTGTTTTTCGTGCATACACAAAAGCCTTAGTTGAACATGGGCATGAACTTGTTGTGGCAACGACCCACCCAGTCGAAAATCCACATCCGAATATAACACAAATAGATTGGAGTGTAGTTCAAAAATTATGGGCCGATAAACTTGATTTTTCAAGTAAAAAAGATACCTCGGGTGGATTGATGACACTCATTCGAGCATATGTCGATAGTATGACACAAATACTTGATATTGAGTTATCACATCCAAGTATCAAAGAAATAATTAATAATCCTGAGAAGCAAAAATTCGATTTAGCTGTTGTGGAAAATCACTTTGTGGGAATGTTTGACATTGCAAAATTGCTTAAAGTGCCATTGATTGTAATTTGTTCATCAGATCCAAATGAGATTGAACACAAAGCTGTTGGGAATTACGTACATTCAATTGCAGCTCCTCTGAGAATTGCATCAACATATGGGTTAATGACATTTTATGAGAGATTATCAGCGGTCACCTTTGAAATTATGTTTAGATTTATGACTTTTACATTGGAAAAGTCATTTCGAACAGCTCTTCAAAAGCATCTTGGACCGAATGTTCGTTCAATGACTCAGATGGCTCAGGATATTGACATGCTTTTTGTGAATGTCAATCCAGCTTTTGGTTATGTCCGACCAATTACCCCAAAAACTGTTACATTAGGATTCATGCACATAACAGACCCGAAACCGTTACCTCAGGATTTGCAATCATATTTGGATAATTCGAAAAATGGTGTTATTTATTGTAGTTTCGGGACAAATATCAATTCAGAGAAATTTGATTCTGGAAATCTCAAGTCAATATTAAATGCATTTAGTAGACTTAAATATGACATTTTATATAAATTTGGTAATGAAACCATGAAAAATCAGCCGAAAAATGTCAAACTCGTTAAATGGGCACCTCAATCCGATTTATTAGCCCATAAAAATGTAAAACTTTTTATAACACAAGGCGGTCAACATTCACTCGAGGAAGCAATTTATCGTGAAGTTCCTTTATTAGCAATTCCCTTTTATGGTGATCAATTCACAAATGCGAAACGTATCGCCGCGAAAGGTCTTGGAAAATGGCTGACAATCAACGACATTGATAGCAATTCACTTTATGAAACAATCACAGAAATCATTTCAAATCCAATTTACAAGGAAAATATCAAAAAATTAAGTCAAATTGTAAAAGATGAGCCAATGACACCCACGACGAAAGCAGTTTGGTGGACTGAATATGTGATTCGTAATAAAGGTGCGAAACATCTTGAATATCATGGAGTCAAAGTCCCATCATATCAATTCTATTATTTGGATGTGATAGCAGCATACGTGACAATAATTTTAATTATTTATTTTACAATCAAAGGAATTTTACGGCTATGTATGAGACTTATCAATAAATTTATCGGTAGGAGACATACAAAAACAGATTGATTGTGGGATATGGCTTACACGCTTACAGTGAACATACAAAAAATCATTCAGTTTTTAAAAATTAGGTCGATGATTATCACAATTAAAGTCAATATTTATTAAAATGATAAGAATTTTTGATGATAAGAATTTTTGAATAAGAACAATAATGATCAGCTGTTTAATGAAACATTTAAATAAATGCTTACCTTGCAATTTGTTTGAAATGAAATTTCCTTCTAGGCAATTTTGATTTTGACAAGTCACCATCTTTTTCCCAAACATGTGTTTTCATTGGATTGTCCTTAGGGGTAACATTTAATATTTTATTGTTATTATTATTGTTTTCATGAAAAAAAAATACATACTTGTTGCTCAAACGACGGTCGCAGGTAATACAATGCCATTTCTTGATGAAACACTTGAACAACTGAGCCAGACATTGGTGGTACAATCCAAATCCAATCAGCTGGACATCCTTTCCTCAATTTCATCTCATTTTCCATGTGTTTCATGAAACTCTCACTTGCCGTATGATGATCCACAATTGTGATGTTTTTGCTTTGAAACGAGTGCAAAACAGCAATATTCACTTCAACAAGCGCTTTATCTTTCCACAATGATGTCGGATTTCTCGTATCTAATCCCATTCGTAATGCAACTGGCTATCAAAATGAAAGTAAAAATAATGTTGATTTAAGAGGTTATGATTGTTTGCCATGTCACAATATAATGAGAGAGGGTGACATAAAATTTTACGATGTCAATATTAATATTTTATCATTGAAATCGACCAAATAATGAGAGTATGACAAAGATGAAGTGGGAAAATAAACGAAAATTAAGTCAAAATTAGTTTTTTTTGCATGTTAAAAGTAGTTTACATAATTTTTTATACAAACAAACCTCTAACATGTTCCTTCGTCCAGTATCGCACAGATTTCGACAACCAATTTCTGTTGACATGTACCTACAAAATATACACATACAAAAAGTTGTTAATAAAATATTTTATAGTCACGTAAAATGCAAATATTTGATTTCACACTAAAATTTAGGCTTATTTTTGTATATGGTCAAACACATACCAACCACTAAACGCACATCCAGTAAATTGAATACCTCCACAATCGAATAACATTGATGACACAGCAGGAACTGCATACCATCGTAAATTTAAGTCTTTAAACCAATCATAACTTTCATATTGTAAAATGAATTAAATTTAAAAAAAACTTATATTTAGACAATAAAATAAATTTACCATACCTTGGATGTGTAATTTGCACTTCAAGCACCAAATCCGGTGGGTATTCAAAAAAATCAGGATCATGTCCATTCGCAGATACAATGATTGGTAAAATATCCCATTCAGTGCGTTTACTTTTCCATCCCAATTTGATACATAGCTCGGTTAATTCAACTGTAATTGGATCTCCAATTATTGTGCCATCAGGATTCCGGTAACCGGCATATTGGATTAATTGATTATTCCAAATACGATAATCATGTTGGCCGTCTGTGCGTTGAGGAAAAATTGTAATTGCTGATCTAATGAAATGATATAAAAACAAAAAAACATTTAATTCAAATATTGACGATGTAAAATAAAATAGGGTTGTAGTGAAATGTTATCAATTTTAATTAGTAAAGATTTCAATGGACAAAAATTTAATGTGATAAAGTGAGTGGATAATCCTCAGTAATTTAAAATTAATTGAATGGGATTAAAGTGAAATAAAGTGATTCAAGGAAAATGATTGAAAAAAAAAATTGAAATGAAAATGGAATCATACCAAAATATGACGGGAGTGTGAAGGAGCGGACTTTCTGAAATCGAATTCAGTTTCAATTTAATACTTCTTTTTTTTTAAATGAACTTTATGACCTTTAAATTGAAATGAAGTTGTCAAAATAAAAAGAAGAATTAAATTTTAAAATCTCCAATTTTGACACAGTAACACAATTTCTTCAATCCTATTATTTTCCTTTCTTTCATTTTCATTTTCACTTTCCTTTATTTTTTTTTTGTATTTTCATTGAAATTGAATAAGTTAAATCCCAAAATCAACACAACCTAATTCCCTACTCACCTTATATTTCCTTTATTTGTTGCATATTTAATGTGATTACAAATTGCCTCAAACATGCCACTTGTTGTTGTAACATAACGACAATCAAATACCTATCACGACAAATATTTGTAGTTAAAAATAAATTTAAACAAGATTTAATAAGAAAATAGGAAGAGGAATGTGAGGTTGATACAATTATCGACTTAATTTAAATTTTCATAGACTCATGAAAATTCAAGGTCGATTGGGATAAATTTTCATCATCATTGAAGTTAAATTATATGAAATTTTAGTTTTGGACTCTAGCCAATTCCAGCTGGGCTATTTAAAATTGATTTTATTGCATTGATCCATGACATTGAAACTTGAAAGAATTGTAAATTTGTATCAACCTTAAATTAAAATTAAATTGGTTTTTGTTGAGGTTCAAAATAAAATTCAAACTAGAATTTGATTATAGTAAAAAATAATTCCGATCACAACGCAATAAAGCCGATTGTAGGCATTTAAACGATTTTTGGTCAACATGTTTTGTATTTTATTTTTAAATAAATATCAAAATCGATTTTTATGACATTTTAATGTAGTTTGATTGAATCACAGAATGCCATCTGTTGCTTCGTCATTTAAAATTTTTGAATGTTGATTTTACTTTCAATTATAAAAAAAAATTATGATGTGTTCAATTTTAAGAAGTGAAAAAGCGCTAACAGGGCAAATTCAGTATTTTTGTGTAGACTTTCGTTTGTCACTTTAACACTTTCAAGAGTCTCAACTCAAAAATAGGTGAAGTCATTATTTGTTTTTGATAGATCCCCCATTCAGCGACGAGGCCTGGCCAGGCATTAAGCAAGATCTTTCAAATTCCAGGTTGCTTTCTCAAATTTTCTTTTTTTTTCATACAAAATACATTGAGGCCTAGTCATCCCTCGTCCCTGAATCTAAGGGAAAAAGTTATCGCTTAATTCCGATTCAGATTCAATGGAGCAGTCTGTAGGTCTGAATGCTGGTTTTTTTTCTGGGACCGCCCTAGAAATCTGAATCTCAATATATCTTTGGTAAAAATTTTTCAATTTCCCTCATATTTTATTTAATTGTAATTCAATACAAAAAAAACCCTAATATTATTTGCTTATGACTTTACAATGAAATTCCACTTGAAAAATGTTTATTTTTAATAAAATAACTGAAATATTTTTCATTTTAAAATTATTATTATATCCATCATCATCATGCTGAGTGCGTGTCAACAAAATTAATTTAACAGACCTCTTGCAATTCAACCAATTATTGTATTAAATATTTTTTTTTAAATTGAAATAAAATCAACAATATGTTAAATAAATTGAGTTAATTAAAAAAAAATATGTGTTTTCAATTTCCAGTTAAATTAATCTCATAGAATTGAATTAAGAGCCAAATAATTTTCTATGAACTTGAATTTAAAAAATTACCTGTAATTTCGCCCATTGTATTCGACCGATACACCGTGATGAGTTCCTCCAAGCTAATTTTGCACCATATATCAGTTCAGTTTCATTTAATTGATATGACCCGGATAAATTTATTTCGTCTTGTATTTGCTGCCAGCGTGTTGTGTGAGCTGTTGAATTTAACCTTTTTCAAATACAATTAATATGAATTTAATTATTTAAATATTTTGTCCAATTAATTATGTAAATGAAATTAATTATTTGACAATTAATGTGAGTTTAAATTATTTGTGTCCTTTTTACCTTCTAATTGATGAATAATATTGATCGATGAATTCCTTTGCGTGTGCCAAGACAACATCAGGTTTTCTTACTTCAGTGCTCATCACATTTGGTAACATTACACTACCTAAACAAACGTCTTTGTTACAGGGCATCACCTGGAACGAAAAAAATAAATAAAAATTATTTCTCATGAATCTTTTTGTTTTGATGTTATTTTAATTTTGTCAAATAAACAGAGGTATGCAAATGTAAATTGAATTAAAATGAAATCAATCTACAAATATTTACAATTTAAAGTAACTGATACTAAATTGAAATAAACACTGTGCAACGAAATTATTTTTCCATTTTAAGTGAGTGCCGATCACAATTTTTTTTTATTTTCTTTCAATTCTTCGAAATTGACCACACGCCTGGTCCATTAAAAAATATGAATCTATTGTTCTATGAATATTTTTGTATCTGCCCTAAAAACCGGAAAACAAGGGTTTCAAATTTTTTTTGTTCTTCAATCTAAAAGTACAAAATTGACAAGATTTTGTATGAAATACGTATGATATTTGTTCTTGAAAGTTGGAGATAAAAGTTTGGAGAAAAAAGTTTTTATCTACCATTTTACATGTTTTCAAACAAAAAAAATCAATTTTTTGATGGACCATAGTGCTCAGATTGTCCCCTTGTGATTCGCACTCACCTTAGAATGGAATGCCAGATTTAAAAAAAAAACCGTCAAAATTCTTCTTATTTTTTTTGTTGCACTGTGTTTTTTTTCATTGTAGTAGACATAAAATGGAAATTTTCTCAATTTACGATTGAACAAATGATAGTTTACTTGGACAACAAAACTTTTGTCTAACATTCTCAATTATCATAAATTTTTAAAGGTAGAATAAGTAACATAAACTCTTTATTTTCTATTTATTTACACACTCTTTCTCTTATAACATTGCAATGCAATTGTTGACTTAAACTTTAAACACACCAAACACTAGGAAAAAAAGTAGAATAATATTATTTCATCTCAAAGCAGAGAATAAACATGAAAAAAAAATAATATTATATCTAGGATACAAACAAAAAAAACACAAAAGGTAAAACTTTTTTACACGTTTAAATTCATTTATTTAATGAGCAACTTTTCCTGTTGTTCTTCTTCTTCATCTCACTATCTTTGTATTTTCATCGTCTGCAAATTCAAATGGATTTTTTTTTGTCTCGGCTCGTTTAAAGAAGAAGGAAAATTAATAAAATGAATGTTACAACAGTGCATTCGAATACCCTTGATTGCACTTTAACAGTAATGCTGGGCCGACCAAGTCGAAAGTGCACATTTAAAGTAAAATTTTTAATAAAATGCACTTTACATTCATGTAAGTCATCTTCTTCCCTGTATAGATTTACAATAAAGATAAGTGTGGTAATTTGAAATGTTTAAGTGTAACATAATTGTGTGTTTAACTTAAAACATTAAAGAATTTGGTGTATGTTTTTTTGTGTTGCATAGTTTTTACTTGTCATGGTTAGATTTTTCCTCCTTTTAAATTTATTTCTACATTACTTTAATTTTATTTATGTTTGATGCGAGAATTGAAAGTTTTTGAATTTCATTTAAAATAATGAGGAAATAAAGAACATTAGAAGTTTTAAAAACAACAGACGTAAAACAAGTTGATGTGGGAAGTAAATTTTCCTGGTAAATTGGATTTTGGCTGTTTGTCTGTGTAATTTAAGATTTTTTAGAAAAATGAAAAGTTCTCTCCCTAAGTGGTTTGAAAAATTGCATTTTTCTGGAATTTAGTGCAATATGCACCGAAACCCAATTTCCGAACTTGATACTGAAACAAATTCAAAAAGGGTTTTCTCCTGAGCTCTTTTCACAGACACAAGAAAAATTGCGGAATGGAAAATTTAACGGTTTTTTATGACAATTGTCTATCTCTTAACCCATTACCGCCTCGCGTAGAAACATTGAGTTTAGAGCAAAACTTTCTTCTAGGATTTAGGATCAAAATTTTGAGTTTCATACAAAAATTTTACAGGAGAGCCGATTGAAAGTCTCGTATAATCTCACAGAAATACGTACAGAAGTCTCGTATGAAGAAGAAAAAACTGCATGACTTTTTATAATATTTCTGCTAATAATTTTCTTATAATAATCAAAAAAATGAAAATAATGAGCCCGACATCTTTTAAACATGTCTAATTATTTATATTGAAAATTTGAAGAAAATATTTTGAGAACTTCTAGAAATCTGGCTCCAAAGTCACTGGTCGAAAATCGACCAGCGGCGGTTAATGGGTTAAGTTAAATTTCAGAACCCAATGTGTAAATTAATGAGTAAATTGGAGCTTTGAGTGGGGAAAAGCGCGATACAGGCAGCGGAAACTCTCAAGCACGAATTCGAGGTATGCAATGAGCTAGTGTTTACATTTTACATTGAATTTTGTATTTTATTTATGATTTCCGCAAATTTAATATAAGAAAAATATTCACACCTTTTCTCTTTAAAACAATACAAATCAAAAGTTTATACCTTAACTTTTAGCTCATTAAGTGGTTTATTTACATATTATCAAAGTAATGGTGTGCAGTAAACTATAAATAAAAAATATTCCATTCATTATTCAAAATGTTAGCTTAAAGGAATTAAGTAAGCGCATTTTCATAACGAGGGTTTTTTTTGATGATTTTGGTTGATTTTGATTGATTTTTTTAAAAATTCACTTTTCACAAAAGGAAAATAAACTTATTGATTCAGACAGGTGACTTGAATTTCCCATACATCTTGAAAAGAGTTCTGTACAGGTGAAATGTGATTTCAATCATACGAGATATCTTACATTCAATTATTTAAGGCAAGACATCCATTATTAAATTATTATAACATGTTGTTTGGGTTTTTTTTTGATTCAGCTATTTTTGGGTATTTTCCATGTGAATGTGGAATTACATTTTTTGTTTAAAATAAAAGCGCTTTTAAAATGGAGTGTCTGCCTCAAATAAAGCCAGAGCAGGGGAGGATTGAAAATTTTAACGGCCCTGGCCTTCTGTATGATTTTCTTGAAAAAAAATTAATTTTTATAAATCGATCGACTGCGGCCTTTCTGGCATTTTCCATATTGTCCATATAGCCAATCTGCCACTGAGCCAGAGACAAAGCTACAATGGTTTTGGGCTAAAATATCAAGAAATTTCTTCTCACGATTGCATGTGTTACACAAATGCGCTTAAATATACCTCTCAATTTTAAGTGTTCCACATCAAAATCCACTTCATTGTAAATAAACTTATGACAAATATGATTTTAAAAAGCGAGAGTTTCCATCAAATTTCACACTAGTTTACATTTGACACTAAAGAAAGCAGTACCATAAAAATAATTTCTTCATCTAAATAAAAATATTTCCTCACTAATTTCAATTTAAATTACACTTTTTTATAATCTTTAAAAATTAAATCGCAATGCACATAAACGTTGAATGATGCCTTATACGACAATAGTTATTATTTTTTCGATATTAATTGGCATTAAATGCCAAATGAAAGATGACTCGAAGAATTCAAAGCCTGGCAATAAAAATGATATTCTTAAATACAGTGATTGGATTATAAATGGTTTAAACAACACAAATAGTGCAATATTTTGGAAAAATGGATGGACACAAATGTTCAATGCCTTGAAACCGATTGCTAATTTTGATAAGCGGAGAGAACCAAATTTTGTTACATTTAACTCCAAAGACGCATATGTCGATGTAAATTTGTATTTTTCTCCATATTTTACATGTTTTTAATGAAAATGTAATTTTTTTTTCAGCTTGATTTGCATCTCAAATTTCCTTTCATCAACGTTCCAATTGTGAATGCAACAAACATTTTAAATTTATCAAAAGATTTTAGTAGGGTAAGTTTTTGTAATATTAAATTTGAAAGTTTATCCTCAAAAAATTGTTTAATATTTTCAGAAAGAAAAGCCATTAGTTAATTTTGATTTAACAGCAATAATCATGGTAGCAATGGTCACTCTAGTTACAACAATGTTTTCCGTAACATTTCGATCACTGTTTGCCCCGATTTCGTTACGTGAGACTGATGACAAGCTTCGCACTCCAAAATCTGAATCAAATGACTTTGATGCAGTTATGAATATATTTTCGACACTAAATTCAGCTCTCATCAAACATGGTATCGACACACATGAGTGTTTACAACGCACTGTTTGTATGTATGTGAAAAATTCTGTGATTGAAACAAAAATTAAGGGTGATGCAGCATCACATTTTTATCGTATCATTGAGGGCTTGTCACGGTAAGAGATGATTGAAATTAAATTGAATAATTTTTAAATTTAAATGCATTTTTGGTCTTTTTCAGATCCGATTGGTCTTTGAAATTGATCGAGGGCACCTCACTTCAATATTCAACCAATTTAGGCAGAAATCAAAGTGATTGTAGGCGTATATTTAAAAAGTGTAATCCAGATTCTTGGATGCAAGGAAATTATGTTTAATATTGGACATATTCAAAATTATGAGAATTAAAAATGGGTTTTGTAAATTAAAATGGTGTTAAATTTGATTGCTTTGGTAAAATACAAAGTCTTGAATGAGTCTTAAAAGCACGAATTCTTGAAGTTTTGTAACGGCTGGTCCATCGAAGTGAGGTCGAATTTTTCCTGTAAGACAGAGGAACTCATGAGAATAATTTATAACTTATTAGTTTTGAGATTGGGCTCATGGAATGCACTCCTGGAATGGACTCATGAAATGAGCGCCAGAGCCTCCAAAGCCTGAAAACCGTTAAAAACGTTTAAAAATTTCAAAAAATTGCTGATTTTTTTTTTGGATAGAGTTTCTAAGAATGAACTTTTACTCATTAGTTGTGAGATTAAACTCAAGAATTGGGCTCCATAGCCTGCAAACTGGCAACAGGTTAAAATCCCAAAATGGCAGACTTTTTAAATAAATCAAAAAGGCGTATAAAGGCAAAATTTTTCAAAATGACTGTTTCTCCAAATAATATAAAATTATCGGTTTTTTGAAAATTTTCAAAATGGTGGTTTTTGAAAATTTTCAAAATGGCGGATTTTTAAAAATAAATATTTTATTCTATAAAACGAATCCCATCGAAATGCACTTTTCTAAGCAACCCAGTGGTTAGAATTTCATGCACTACAATCGATTTATTTCCCAATTACATGGAATGTTAAAAAAAACAAAAGATTTTCCCAACATATTTAAACCTTTTTGCAGTAACTTTACTTTAACGCCTGCATTATACAAGGTATAATTCCTTATAAGTATACGTATGTGTATAGATAGCGGAAAAATTATAACGCGCTCTGTTCGTAAAATATAAGGAATTATACCTTGCATAAAGTAAAAGTAAATGTAACATGAAACTACCAGCACAACTTTTTCCAAAAACACATTTTTACAATAAATTGCTCAAAACCACAGAATGCATCTAAAAATTTTTTTGAAAAACTTTTCATATGTAAATAAAGTTTTGAATAACAAAAATTGTGGTAATAGCCCGAAACATTGAAAAAAAAACAAAAAAAATCTATTTATTTTTTATGTTCTTGCAAGACAAACTATCACAGGTGAATTCCATCAAAAGAATCGTGTCCAATTACTAATATTTTCATTGAAAGTAATTTTTGTTATCATTATTTAATACTCTTGTAATTAGTTATTTACTTTTAATAAGAGTTTATCGATGTCATTTCTTTTTTTGTATTATTATTTGTCAACTTACATATTGAGTGAAATAACAAAAAAATTGTATTAAATGTAACAATTGACAATATTTTTCCATTACTTTTTTTTTGATGGTGATAGTGATCAAGATCTATTATTTTCATGCAATCATATAAAAATAATAATAATGGAAAATTACAATAAAAGACATTGAATGGCTTTCCATATGTGTCTCTCTCTCACAAAAAAGTAACGCCAACAGTGAATTTTCTCCAAAGTTGTTTTCCTACAATTCAATTATGAATGTTTTTTATGAGTATGAAGCTGATTTCATTTTTTATGATTTGTCTCTGTGTGAGATGTTGTTATGATATGATTATTATGTGTCCTTTCTCTTATTCACATTACCTTTGTTTATTCTTCATTAACATTATTCTTGTGAAACGTCGTATGATAAAGAAAGAAAATGTGTTAGTTTCGGTAGTCAAATAGTAGAATGATTGCTTTGAGAGACTTTGAGTGTAATATAAACAGTGTCATTGTCGTCGTTTGTAAACGGTATAAAATATAAATTGAAAGCACTCCCATTGGAATCACATTATACACTTTAAATTCTGAACGTGATTTTCTTTTAATGTTTTTCTTTTTTTAATTTCATTAAATTTCAAAGTTCGGTAGACAGATTTTTCTGCACGTGTATGAGCAACGTAATGAATTTACGATGTATTTAAATATTTTTTTAGGATTATTACAGATTTTTGCTTTAATCTGTTAAGGATCCTTTTACATAAAGACCTGAAAATTAAAAAAAAAGTAAAGCATAGGCTCTTTATGTTCATGCTTCTAAAAGAATGAATTTATGGGAGTTAAAAGTCATGAAAGGCATTAAGCTGTTAAAATTCATGTGGTTCCCTTTCTTTGTGCTACAAACTATCTTACAGACAGTTTTTTACTCTATCTGAATAAATAAATGAATGATAATTAAGAGACAGCTGTTACCTTCCCTTTAATAGTTTATCGTGGATACGCTTATTAAGAATTAGCATTATAAAGGGTGTTTCATTGAAAATAGGCAGCTATATTTCAGAACCGGTTCATCTGGTTCAAGACAAAACAATTATTAAAAAATTTTAGAAAAAAACATGGACAGCGCACGTAAAAAAAATTGAACATAGCCCACGAAAAACATGAACAAATTTGAAAATGACTCTTTTGCAATTTTTCAGATACAATTCTGTCACGTGTATATCAAATGGTAGATCTAGGTGTCACTTTTAACTCAAAATTCGACTTTAACGATGATCACTCAACTCGTTTGGCTAAAGCTAAATCGATGCTTGGATTTGTCTTAAGACAGTCGTCGATGTTTCGGAATCCGAAAGTTCTTCTTTCATTATACTTCGTGTTTGTCCGATCTGTGTTGGAGTATTGTAGTGTGATTTGGTCGCCTCATTAACAATTTTTCTACTCACAAATGGAGAAAGTTCAAAAAAGATTCCTGCGTGCTGTTATTCGTGATCATTCGAACCTTAATTACATGCAGATGTGCTAATTCACTCTAACTTGAAAACGCCCCGCAGGTCACCCCGCATAATATGCATAGACTATGAGAGTGCCCCTAATATTCGATTTCTTGTTTCAAATTAACTAGAAATGCAATAAAAATTTCATCTCCTTTGTACTGCTGGGCGTTTTATGCTTTCAGTGTTCAACCAACAACCGCTCTTCATTCGTCGTTCAACTGAGCCTAAAGAGCTTCTCAAATCTTAACCCTTCATTTCATTTCAACTCAAAATTTACTTAATGTCACTGTTGTTATTTAACTTCTCTGTTTTCCTCTTGAACAATAATTTAGCTCCAATAGCTTTATTATTATTAGTATGTTTTTATGGTATGTATTTTAACCTCACATTGTTTTAGCAACCACAAACACCACGTTTTAATGGTTTTTTAATAGTTAATTAAGATGGGACTTTATCCTAGCAAAAGTGTGCTTTTAACCTCTTTTTTCTTCCATTTAAGGGAATAAATAACAAGATTTTGCACACAAATCTTTAAAATTTATATCCAAGTCAAATACCTATCAAAATATTTTAAAGTGCTAGAATTTAACAACATTTTTCAAACTAATTGCGCTCTCTTTTGACTAAGAATTAATTATTCATTTTACTTCACTATCTAAAATGTACTTTTTTTTATCCATATTTTCTCAAATAATTTGTTTCTACAAAATAATGCTAACAAACAAAAATTAGAATCTACATTTCTTATCATTATGCTAACAAATTTATAATTTATTCATAATCCTGGTAATTATCACAAATTTGTTTGCAATAAATTTAATTAAAAGTCTTCTTAGACTGAGTTAAAATTTAAAATACGTTCTCTAATGATAAATTGCATCTGTTTGAAATAAATTTGCATAAATTTTGAAGTGCACTACCATTTAAATGCACAAAGCAAAAAAAAATAAATTTGAAACATGAAAACAGAACCTGTTGAATTTATTTTCATGTAAAATCCCATGGTATAAAATATGAAAATTGTTTTTTATTTTCTAATAGAAAAGCAAACAAAAAAAGTTTTATGTCGATGTCCTTATTTATTTTTTTTTATTTTTTGAAAATTAGATTATCGTATTGTTTCTTTAGAGAATAAAATAATAAAATGATTACAAATCAGAGCTTGAAAAAAAGTTAAAAAAATTAAGCCAAAATTTTTAGCTTTTGCTTAAGCTAAAGTTAAAAAATTATTTTCATTTAGCTTTTGCTAAGCTAAAGCATAAGTTAAAATATTTTTTAGCTTTTTGCTTTTGCTTAAGCTTAAGCTAAAATAAGCTAAAAAAGCTAAAAATTAATATCAAATAAACTTTCAAAATCTGTATGAAAAAACGGCAAAATTTGATTTCAATTAATTTTATCGCAATTTTTGATCATCAAAAAGATGAAACCTGACAACTTTGATCAGAATTACTTGAGTATCATTTTTGTAGACAATTTTAATGTGACGAAAATTTTTTTTATTAAATTTTCATCAAATAATAGGAATTTTATATATTATTAAACAAACTTATTCCGTTCTTTATTAAAATTTTCATATGAAATCAACAAAAAATACGTATAGCAAATTAATTCAGCTAAGGCAGGAATCAATTTTTCAAGTGAAATATTGTATTTAACTGCGTAAACACGGTCATCAATTATCGAAAATCGAATTTTTAAAGAGTTTTTCCCAAAAACGCATGTTTTTTTGTACCAAAACACTTGAAACAACAATCAGCAAAGTTAAAGATCGATCAATATAGCTTATTATTATAAATAAAAGTCATTTTCATACAAAGTTTTCGAGAAAAACAAGGTTACGTTTAACAAAAAACAATATTTTTCCCTATCGTACAAAATCACTTGAATAAAATTTGAATAAAGTTCCTTATTAAAAATCAAATGGTCAACTTTTTTCGATTTTTGTGCTTGATTTTCCGGGAGAATTCAAGCAAAATTAGTAATTTTCCCTATTAACAATGTATCTAACATTTTTTTCTACGAAAACTATTGAATTGTTTTAACCGCACGATGACATTTCAGAGCCTCAAATGTAAATGAGTTCTCAAAACGTTTCAAACACGGTTTTACCTCGGACTAACTAAAAAAGCTAACTGACAAAAAGCTAAAATTTACTGAAATATGTAGTTTTGTAAGATGTTTTAGTTAAGGCGAAGATAAGCCAAAATTTTTCGCTACTTGGGTGAAATAAAATCCTTAAGGTGATTCCCATCCCAATATAGTGATGATCAGCTTAAAATATTCTCTACAACTTTCCTTCTGGTCATTTTTACCTTAAACTTAAACATGGTTTTTCACTCAAAAACGTAATAATTTGTTTCAAATATGATACAAAACCATGTCATTTTTGTAGTTTTCATTGTATAAAAATAATTCTAAAAAAAATGATGTTGATAATGAAAAAAAAATTAATACAATATATTTTTTTTTTAGTTTTGATGTATAGCCAAGCGAATTAAACCCAAAAAACGCGAAAAAATTTATCGGGCAATTATTGATTTTTATTTTTAGAATGCGTCATATATATGTTTGTTTTGGGGAATATCCGACCTATTTGCCGTCAAAAATAGCATTTTCATAATTAATTTCACTTCAATATATTGTTTCTGATCTCAGAAAACGATAATATGAAACTAAGCTAAAAAAAGCCAAATTTTTGGCTTTTTAGCTTTTTTTAACTTTTTTTAGCTTTTGCTTAAGCTAAGCTAAAAAGCGTTTAGCTTAGCTAAGCAAAAGCGAAAGTTTTTCAAGCCCTGATTACAATGACAATAATAAGGATGAATAAAGTTTTATTTGTAGATTATTGGTCATAAAATTTATAAAGAAAAGTTTATTTTGCAATTTTGGACCTTATTTGACAGGATAAATTTGGTATATGTGTGATGATTCGATAATAATATGAAAATAAAATTCATTTGAATTGTTTTATTACTTTTTGTTTTTTGAATTAGCTTAAACATTGTTCATTTCAAGCTCTATTTGAAATTAATTTTTTGTTTGAATTTAATGATTATTTTTTTCATTTAAAATTTTTTAATAGTAAAATTCGATTTTTTGTTTAAAGTTCTTTAAATTTACAGTTAAAAAAGAAAAAAGAAATTTCAATGTAATAAAATTTCCGCTTAAAAGGAGAAATTGGAAAAATTTGGTGTTAAAATGATAGATTTCTCTTTTACAGTAACGAAATTTTATTTAAAGGCTTTTATTTAACATGAAAGACATAAAACAAACATGACTGATCTTTTTAACATCAAATAACATATTTTTATGTTGAATAAGAGTGATAATGAAATGGATTTTATGACTCAGTAATTTTATAAATCTATTTTATTCACGCTTGGCTTGTAATAGAATATGAAAAAAAATTCATAAATATCGAATGTAAATCGAAATTTTTTAAAGTTTTTTAAAGTTCATACAAAAAATAAGATTTTGTCAAAAAATAATTGTTAAATTCAGGAAAATTCACTGAAATCTTTCTGGATCCAGTCCAAATGGTCCTTTGAAATTGCCATGTAAGCGCATGGAACTCAATTTTCAATCAATTTCACATTCTAAGCTTCACTATAATTCTATTCTTATGAAATGCACTTATAAATACTTTTAAGGCAAAATTATACAGAAAATTGTACAAAACACAAAACAGTTTCTCAGTTCTTTTCAACAGAGGCCAAACCAATATGCATAAAATTCAAAATCATTGATGAATTGATCACGTAAATTTATATAAATTGTTCAATTCAATGTAATTTCATAATAATAAACATCGAATTCCTCAATTTCGTACAAATTTGTTTCAATATGTTCATAAAAATTAGTACCTTTATCATATCTGTGATTAAATTTTATGCATTTTTCTCATTGTTTAACAAAATAACAACACAATTTCATGCTGCACCATTGCAAAGAGATTTATACTGAAAAGCAGACAAGCAATGGACATTTCTGTTTAGTGTCTATTGTCATTTAAAATGACATTCTTTTATTTTCCAATTGGTCAACTTGTGTTATTTACTCTTCTTTTTATGTAAAAAGATAACATTGTAAAATAGTGAGGTCATGTGTGGGATTGAAATGAAGTTAAAATTACTCGAGCTGTGTCATTTTTTCCCTTCATTTTATGCATTTGGTATTGAATTGTCTTAGCAAAACGGAAAACTACTACCGTAAAGTTCTATACTCGAATAAGGAAGCTTGATACCCTGCAAGGCCAAAAAACATAATTTCAAACTAAGAACTGACTCAAAAGACAATCAATTCAGGTTTTTTCCATATTTTTCTTATTCAAGGTTTTTGTTTTGAAAAACGATTATTTACCTTGCATAATAAGTAATAAAAGTAACTTTTTTCACTTAAAAACTATCAACAATGGAAAATCTTCTAGTTTTACAATTATTTGAAAGAAAAAAAACAAAGTTAGTTAAACAAACTTTTTGAAACAAAAAAATAAATTAAATCACATGGATCAGACTACTGCTGCTTTTGTTTGCTTTAAGCAAAAAAATTATAATTCGCCTCATTATTTTATTTGCAATTTATTTGAATTGTTGACATTCTTTGAAAAGCAGAAAAAGAAATCGTATTTCAAGAATCGTAAAAAGTTAAATTTTTTAAATGTCATATTAATTATTGAAATCAAGTATGCGGAATTTTCACTTAATTAAATTCACTTGACAAGTCAGTCAAGTTTTTAAAGTTTTTTTGAAAGAAGATTCAATTTCAAATTCAAAGCAGGACAAATCTCTAGCTCATGTAAGCGGAATTCTACAAACATTGACATCGAATATCTCGTGAATTACATTTAAATGTAAAAACTTCAACTTTCTTTTTTGAATCATACTAAAAAATTATACTCACTATTAAATCATCATATTTACAGGAATCAAAAGTTTTTTTTTTATAGAAAAATAAAATTTCATTAAAGGTAAAATTTACAGTTGAAAAGTGCAAAAGTTTTCTCCTTCAACATTTGTTTTAGTTAGTGATCGTTTTAATGAAATCTGATTGAAATTCATTTCATAATGAATAAAAAAAAACTAGAGAACTTGATACTTTTTTTCTATCAATAATGCATAATAATAAAAAAAAAACACAAAAACCTCAATCAAACATACGGTTGAATAATTAAAAACAAAGTAACAGACTAGTAAAATGATAAATGAAATGAAACTGAAAACCGAGAAAAAACATGGAAAAAAATGGTAAAATGGTATTTAATTTAACACTTTTTTCCAGTACACATTTTTTTGTTGAAAATTGAATATGTGAAACAAAATTACGAATGACATTTTTATTCTATTTCAATCTACTCACAGTTTGTGCATATTTAAATGAAATCCGTTTTGTTAATTCAAGAAATTTTTACTACGTTTTTCACATGAATTTGAGCATATAAAAATTCACATGGACATGATTAGATTAAAGGCTTCACTTGACTACAACTCACCCACTGGAAGTTTTTTGCTTGGTTTTAATGACCTTCATCGTGATTTTTTAAGGTCTATGCAAGATTTTTTATTACTTTTCATACAATTTCAAACGTATAGATTGAACAATTTACAACAAGGAGAAAATTCGGCCTATATTTGGAATCTTCACATTTAAGTCGTTATAAATCGCGCAAGAATTTCCCAATGGGTATGTTTAAAAATTTGTACCATTAAGTTTTAGTTTTACATACTTAATTATTGAGTATTTGGAAGTAAAATGCAATATAATGCGGCTTTCAAATTCATGGCGTTATTGTGGGCGGTTGTGCTGTCCGTCCGTGACGTATCGCGAAAAACCCACAAAACCGCGAAAAACCCACGAATCACGAAATAGAAGCGAATCGCGAAAAAATACCCGAATCACTAAAAACCCGTGAAATCCGTAATCGGTCACCAAGTACTACGGGGTGATTTGCGGGGCGTTTTTAACTTATAATGTAGGGCATCGAAAATTTTCTCCGTCAATTTTATTGTCATTCCTTTGAAACGAAAAAAATATGAAATAAAAAAAACAAAAACATAAAGTTAATTAAACATAAAGCACCCGTCATTAAAATCATTGATCTAATTAACATCACAGGAACCAATCGACATGAAAATTCTCCAAATTTTGTCTATACCTTTGATTTATTTATTATTTAAACAAATGTAATGATAATCAACCTTAACCCTTGAATTTGAAAGTCAATTAAGTTCAAAATATTCAATCAAATGCCAAACAAGAGAATGTCAGACTGCGGTCACACAGAACGCATTCCATCATATTTTCATATAATGTGATACAAATATAATACAAAAACAGTGTTTTGAATGTTGTTGATTCAAAGTTGGAGCATAGACACCTTTGATAAGTGCGTAACTTGATACATTTTTTGTCTAAAACATATTTTTACTAAAAGCTTTGGAACAAATGATAAAAAAGACGAATAAAATTTTTTGATACTCACCTCCGTTGCTTTCATATACAAGGTGTCATATGATTCTGCCTGAGTAATAACATTTTTTAGCTTAATTGATTTAATCATAAACGATTGTTTTCGTTGTTGTTGCTGTTGCTGCCCACTAACTATCGGACATCCCTTACCGTTATTAACACAATTTATCTGTGGCATATCAATTGTTGGTTTCAGTAAATTATTACTCTCTTCACATGAATTATTTGTCATTTGTTCGATTGAATAACTGTTAACATTTGTATTTATATTACTTGACTTTGTCACAGAACTCTTATTATTATCATCTATTTGTATGCCATTTGATTGTGTTTGATTATTGAAATTGACATTTGGATTATTTTTTGTACAATTTTGTTGTGGTTCATGTGATATTTTACTATTATTACTATCATTTATTACTTTTGATCTGGCAGGCAAAATTGGAGACGAGGCGTTATCTGTGTGATCAATTGAATTTGTATCTTTTTCATTAGATGGAGTATTGTTAGTTGTGGTTGAAGAGGACGAAGCTTGATTATTTCTTGTTTTATTTATGAGTGAAGACACTTTTAAATGTTCAAGCATGGATGAAAAGTGTTGGGACATCATTTTTGCTGGATATTCCATCGTTATTTATCTTTATTACTTTTCATATATGATTATTTATTACAAAATTTCTTTTTTGACAAAAAATAAAACGATAAAAAAAGGAGAAATTCGGGATTATCTGCAATATAAAAGGGATTTTCTTTGTTTTATTAAAGTTTTATTTTATTAATTTGATAAAATTTTTCATTTTTTATTTTTGTTTATTGTGGGTTTTGAAGGGTTTGAGCATAATTTTTAATCAAATTTATGATATAATTTTACTTAATCCCTTTTCACATTTCATTTCATTTTGAATTCAAAAAACAAAAAAAAAATGTAGTTTAGAATTAGGTTATTTTTGTAAAACCACTATAAGAATTCAATTAAGTCCAGTAGCTTTAATGAAATTAACATAAATTAAGAAAATTTTTCGGATGCCCATTTACTACTACTTTATGCATGGCATAACTCCTTATAATTTACGTACAGAGCGCGTTATACTGTTTTCCGCTATCTAAACACATACGAATTTGGCACAATCGAAGAGAATCAGTGAAGGCAAATACAGCATACAAAAACAGACAAACCCAGATTCACGGGCTAAATCCACAGAACATAATTCATTTTGAAAATTTCACATGCAAAATTCTGAAGTGTCCGTTTGTGTTTCTATGGAAAGTAAACGTCAAATAAAATGTCAAGTGAGATTCTATCATATGGACTTTGCTAGTCAAGCAGATTCGATAATCGTACGTTGCGTCGGCTGTTCAAAATGTCCGTTAGTACAGACCTTGAGCATGAGTTTTTTTACCGTAGACCAAAAAATTGATCAGAAAAAAACCTGTGGACTGTTGAAGTCACTAAGCTATCTCTTAAGCAAAATTTAATGGCTTTTGATGGCTTCAAATGCCTTTTGATGTCGAAACATATTTTAAAATGACACTCTATTTTAAGTATTTTCCATGAAATTAAATTAATCGTTAATTTTTGCTAATTAATTGCCTTACAAAAGACAAATTGTTATATTTTCGTACATTGAAAGTTGAATTCAACCGAAACCATTAATTATAAAATTGAATTAAAGCCTTAAATTATGAAATCACAATATTTAACAAATTATTATTCAAATGACAAGAAAAACTCGCTGACAAACAATTGTTGTAGTTTTATTTATCCATTTTAAGTATTTAAGTAAAGATTTTCGCCTACGGAAAGACAAGTAATTTATTTGCTTCCTTTTTCTTTGATTTTTTATTACTTTTAGTGTACTTTTTATAATTGTACTTACATTGGAGAGATAAGAAATGTAATCTGACAATAGCCATTTAAATTTTATTTTGTGTTAATTTTCCTTGGTTTTTTTTACATTTTACATTTTCTTGAAAGACAAAAATTTCATTGCTTCAAACGAATATTCATGGAAAAATTTCTTTAAATTCAACCCATTTTTCCTTAAAAGTAACATGATTCCTCGCAATATTTTTCCTCTTTAAAATTTCTTGGAATTTTCATTTCAAAAAACAATTAAAATTTAAAATTTCAATTAAGAAAAGTAAACTACTGCACAAAACCCATTCATAATATGTTTGAAATTTAATGATTACTTTTCAGTAACCTGTAACAAGTGTTAAATGTAAACAATGCGAGAAAATTGCATGGTAATCATGACACCATGTAAAATTTAAAAAAAAATAGCAGGAAAAATAAATTAATTCAATTTTTCTTTCATGTCATTAGACTCCGCACAAATGCAATTTTCTAAGGATTTTTCTCACGAACACAATGCAAGTAATTTCATGTAATACTGCAATTTTTTTATTTCCCATTTCCCCATTTTTACTTGAACGTAACTAATTTAGATCGGATCAACAAATATTTACAAGAGTAACGATTAACCAAGATAATTTACACGACATAACAATGATTTAACTTTTACGTAAGAGAGAGATAAGTTTATAGGAAAAAAAAATAATAGTATAAATATAATAAAAAAAAGAGAGGAAGAAAAGATAAAAACAAGTCATTTTAATTCGATTTGTCAATAATAGGAAACAATTGTTAGTTATACTTGTTGTGATTTTATTATATACTTTTGTTATAAGAAGATATTCCTTCAGATGCAATACGGTGGCACGTAATCGCAATTGTTATTTTATTTAAAGAATGGAAGTTACACGATTTGTATTGAAAAAAAAACACAACTGGGAAAATCTAAATGAAAGTCAACTTTAATCGGAACAGATTTGTGTTTTAAAAGAAATAAAATTAAATTAAATGAAGTTTAAAATGCAACAAAAAATTATTCGAGGAAGATGAGAATTAGGGTCATACTTTGTGCTAATATGGTGTGTAACTTTAACCCTTTGAGTTCAAAATTTAAACCAAGCAAAGAAAAAAATATTTGAATGGGTATCACTATTAAGTATCCTAATTATAAGTAATTGAGACAAAAAAAAATTTTCAGCTATGTATAATTAGGCTTTTTTAGCTATGTCCCGT